>BQKN01034709.1:0-10281 GCA_022839385.1 Asparagus kiusianus
CTTATCATATGGCTTCCCAACATATTAACGAGAAATTTAACACAACATCATGCACCGTATCAAAACTTTACGTACAAGATTTTGTGATATGGAAACTTGTCACAATCTTAGTGGTTCCGAATAGGATGATAGCACCAAGACTGTTATCATGGATCTTGAGTGTTTGTATAGGTGGCTTCAGGTAAATAAACCCTTGTTGCATTTTCATTGACTAATTATCTCATTCTCTCATTTTCATTGAATTAATTCACATATACTTCTCAGGACAAGAGCTTTAAGAATGTTAAGCTTAGACAATATGTCAATAAACCCTTGATACATTATGATGATCTTGCACTTATCATCGAGGATGATCAAGCTAGAGAGTATTTTGCTAGCGATGCTTGGAAAAAGTTTAGTTATAGCGAGTCCCTAAATCTTCAAGATGATGTTGACTCACCTTTGCCTACCTCTCAATCCCCTCAAATACACGATTTAAATGACAAGGACACTCCTCCGCCTAAGGATGCACCCGCCACATCAACTTCTAAGGCAAAGTCATGTGTTATTAAGAGAAAGGCTCGTAGGACCAACCTAGATAATGAGTTCATACAAAAAATGGTGGATAATAGATGCACACTACCGTCATCTCTTTTTGAATGAGCATGAATCAAGACTATTTATGAGCATATCTCCGATTGGTCAAAAAGAGATGATTGATGCATTTCTCAACAATGAGGGTTGAAGAACAATATGAATATGGGTTCACGTGGTATTTTGTGATTCTCACTTCTAACATACTTGATAAATCCACTTACTTTTTGTGAAAGACTAGTCTTGCTTAATTTAGGGAAACTACATTTGGTTTTGAACAATATGTTGATGTTATTTTTTGGTTTTGTGGAACATTATGATGATAGAACATATTATTGTAATATGTAGTAATTATTTATATGCCTTTGATTTTAGTTGTGCTTCTACTTTGAGCATACAGTTTTATATAAATATTTACCATGATGATATGAATATTGTAGAATACTAATTTTTACATTGAACTTGTGATTGCAAGAACTTTATAAGTCACCATATACATAACAACTGAAATTTTTTTGTATGTGAGCAACCTACAATGTATACACATTGTATTGGATGGCTACTACTATGGGTTATTAAGGTATTCGGTTGTCATGCCTGAGTTTTAATTGATGACTTTTTTACTTTTAGGCTATGATGATTGTCGGATTTTTTGAGATTAGCAACCTGCAATATTTATTAATATTACATTAGATGACTAACAATAATGATATTAACAAAGTTCTGAGCCCTCAGCCGTAATTTTTATATACATGTGGCTGGTTTATTTTATGTGATATCAACAAATGTTTTCAAATAATTTTTTAATCATAAAGTTCATTCAAATTTAAACATGCATAAATTATCGAAGTAGTACACGATAACAACAAAGTAATACTTGTCTAGGTTTCATTTTAACTATTTTAAATAGATTTCTAGTCCACGATGCTCTCCAATATATTTCTTACTTAGATTGGCAACAGTTTCATTGTAACCAACTCCATGAGCGTGTGTTAGGAGTTGGTTTTTGTTCCAGTTCATGTTGGGTATATCTTTGCAGTAACGACACTTTCAATTTTCGTTTCGGTCTATAACTTTTACAGCATTAGCTCTTAGCATAATTTTTGCTAATTTCATGATGTCACACATTTCATCTTGCTCTCGATCTACATCCGTATAGGCAATCCATTCTTTAAAGGTTTGTTTAGTTTAGTAATCCTTCCACGCTGATTAAAAAAAACATAGTAAATTGACATTAAAATAAACAGCTTCATTTTTAGCATAAAAATTTCAAATATTCTTACTTTTGATGATGGTAAAGATGAAGATTCACCAATATCTTTACTTTTCTTATGAAGATTCACCAATATCTTTACTTTTCTTACTCATATTTTTTCCTAGTCAGAATTTGGTATGCAAACATTGCGTATTTATAGATATATATGGACTGGTACGTTTACTTGGTGGTTGGATGTTGAATTTGACAATATATATTTGGACCAGTAAATTTTTTGCTGGTTTTGCCCATAGTTTTGAAGTGCTCATGGTTTTGAAACCTAACTGGTTTTGTTTCTTGTAGTTGACTCAACTACTCAGTCTCAATTACATACATGTTTCATATTTCCAGGTTTGATGCAGTTTTTCATGTCATATACATATTTATGACTAATCACGTTGTTTATAGGTTTTTACAGGTTTCATAAGAATTTTTTGCTAATTCAGGTACGTATGTCATAAAATTAGGAATAATCAATGTTATTACAGGTTTCGTTTGTTTTTTCATGTCAAACAAGTATTTTTCTTGTCAAATCAGGTACGTAGTTCATAACAGTTACGATAATCATGTTATTAAATGTTTCATATGATTTTTATGTCAAACAGATGTTTATAATGAATTCGGTTATTTACCTTTTTTTCATGTTACATTCGTACTTTTATTTTGGTAAGATTACCTCCCATAACGATCACAAATAAATTTATCTTTAGTGAGTGGTAAGCTTACAATGATGACATTATACACTTTCCCTACACACTTCAACAATGCCAACCAAACATAAGAAAAGTGAGAAATGTCTAATCAACAAAAACTGTCCCTTTTTTTATACCAACCAAACATAAGAAAAATGTATACATTGATTTCTCACAATGTTTTTTGTGTGAATCAAAACCAAACAATCTATTTTTTTTAAAAAATTTAATAAACTTAAAACTTTAATTTCTTTACATGAAATTGTATTTTCTAATAAATGGGAAACTAACCAAACAAGCCCTAAGGATAACATGGATTCCAGCCGCATGACTCTCTGTTCTGTTTTGTTTCTTATTTTTTTATATTTAAGGGGGGTTAGTCACCTAGAACTTAAAATTAGAACTGGGATAATCAGTGGGATAAATTTTTAAGGTGTTAGTCACATAGAACTAAAACTAGAACAAAATTTTACAGTGTTAGTCAAGTAGAACTCTAACAAAACTAGAATTGAGATAATGGTACAAAATTATCCCACTTTTTTATTTTTCTATATAAAAATGAGAGATCTAGTCTCTCAAATTATTCCAAGTTTTAGGTTGGAACTAGGTGGTAAAAAACTAGAATTCATATTTATTTTGTTATTTTTTATATTTCTTTTTTTCTTTACTTCTTTCCTATTATGGTTATCACCATCATTAGACCATCATCATAATAATAATTGTCAATATCTTATAGTCTAACCAAAAGTTATTTAATAATAACATTCTCATAAATAATTATCAATCAATATAGTAAGTTTAAAATACATAAATAGTATTTATATCTTCAAATGTATAAATATATACTTCATGATTATAAAAATTTATCCCATGTTATTTTATCAAAATATCTTGCTTCACAAAATTGTTCCTATTTATCCTACTAACGAAAAATTATTCTACTTTAACAATTATCTCATTTTGCATGAAAATGTAGTAACACCCCTTAGTAAACAAGCCATCAATCCGCTTATTACTTCCGGTAACACGCTTTCCCCTCGCCGCATCCTCGCATTAACTTCATCAATATTATTCATGTTACTCCACCAACCCCTGTCTCCTGATCCAACCCTCCTTCCCGAATCCAACGGATCGTATTGACCCATTATAGAACAAATCCCAACCGTCCATTCTTCTTTATCCTCTATAAAATCCCCACCAAACCCCCGAGCCTTCCCTGCCTCCGCTTCCCCACTCCTCTTTTTTACTGGTCAGATCAGATCTCGTTTCAGATCCGATCTGAAGAAATGGCTCTCCTCGTTGAGAAGACTACCTCTGGCCGCGAGTACAAGGTCAAGGACATGTCTCAGGCCGACTTCGGCCGCCTCGAGATCGAGCTCGCTGAGGTCGAGATGCCAGGGCTCATGGCCTGCCGTGCCGAGTTCGGCCCCGCCCAGCCATTCAAGGGCGCAAAAATCACTGGATCCCTCCACATGACGATCCAAACTGCCGTCCTCATCGAAACCCTAACCGCCCTCGGCGCCGAGGTCCGCTGGTGCTCCTGCAACATATTCTCCACCCAGGACCATGCCGCCGCTGCCATTGCCCGTGACTCCGCCTCCGTCTTCGCCTGGAAGGGTGAGACCCTCCAGGAGTACTGGTGGTGCACCGAGCGTGCCCTCGACTGGGGCCCCGGCGGTGGCCCTGACCTCATCGTCGATGACGGCGGCGACACCACTCTCTTGATCCATGAGGGGGTGAAGGCCGAGGAAGAGTACGAGAAGACGGGGAAGATGCCCGATCCGGCGTCTACCGACAATGCTGAGTTCCAGATCGTGCTCACAATCATCAGGGATGGGCTCAAGGTGGACCCCACCAAGTACAGGAAGATGAAGGATAGGATTGTCGGTGTGTCGGAGGAGACCACCACCGGAGTCAAGAGGCTTTACCAGATGCAGGCTAACAATTCCCTTCTTTTCCCTGCGATCAATGTCAATGACTCCGTCACCAAGAGCAAGGTGAGTTTCTCTTGTTTCTTTCTAGGTCTGGATCTAGGTTACCCTTCACACATTATCTCTGTCTTTGATCCAGATCTACTCTTTATCTTGATTGCTTGGATCTTCCATAATGTCGGCCACATCACTTGGACTTTGATTATTTTGTAGACTCAGATCTATTCCGCACATCTTTTATGTTCCCCACTCCATAGAATCGCTTGATTAGAATTAAATATCAGCCTAATTAATTATTATCACTTGATTAGAATTAAATATCTAACCTAATTAATTATTATTTAATCTGCTAGATCTAAAACTGAAGCTAGATCTAGTAGTTATCACTTTCTTTTTTCCCCCAGCATTCCTAGTCTAAGGTTTATATCATCCAAAATCTTTGTAGTTCTTGACAAGGTATCATTTCTATGCTATCTGTATGCACATCACAAGACATGAAAAGATTCATCATATCAGGGGTTCATATTTGTTCATTTATGATGCGGATTTCATGATTGTGAGATAACTTGATTTGTATTCTTGCTCCTTCCCCAGCTTGAAGTTCAAAACAAATTGTTTACATTCTGTAGCTAGATATGTTCGTTTACAATCTTTCAGCCATACAAAACTTACTACTTTTAAATGGTGTAAATCGATAGCTGTTGATTTGTTGTACTAGATCTTGCAAAGATTGAAACCTTGTTGTAATATTGTAATTGAAAGTATGAATTCAAAGTTCAGATTTTAGGTTTTTTTCATAGAAACCATCTATAAAATAGTTTCATTTTATAGAAACCACCTTTGATTGTCAATTTATATATAATCCAACTTTAAAGGTTTTCTTTTTACAATCAACCACCTGGGCTAAATTTTTAGTTAATTATTTCAGTAATTATCCCACTTAAACTCCATTAAGGATAATTTTGCTAATATGCTTGGTATTTGAAAACTAATTATTACAACAAACCCGAAAAAACTTGGAAGTTATTTTAGGTGGTTGATTGCAGCAAAGAATTGTTTAAAGGTGGTTTATGTACAAATTGATAATCAAAGGTGGTTGCTGTAGAATGAGCATATTTTAAAGGTGGTTTCTAGGGAAAAATCCCAAATTTTATGATATCTAAATAGAGAAACGAGATACAGTATCTTTTCTATTAAGATCTCATTATATATTAGAATTTTCTATTGACTGATTTTACTGGGATGTTGGACTGGTTAACTTACTCAGTAATCAGTATGTTTTCGTTAGCTGTTCTTACTTATTAAGCTTAATAATTTTTAACATATGTCATGTTTAGAACCTATGTTGCATGGGTACGGGCACGGGACACGGCACATTTCGGCAAATATGTAGAACTTAGGGTATGAGGACACAACTATATAAATATTTATATGCACATATATTACACATTGGAATTAATAATTTATATGAGAACAAGGATGAGGATTAAAATTCCTACAATATTTTTTATTTTTTTATCATGTGGATTATAAATTAGAAAATTACTAGTTTTTGAACTAGACTTCCAAAAGACATTTCAAAATAATAATTCGGAATGTGACCTTTGTTCAACGAGTTTCAAGAAGTGGAATTGAATTGTAGGATATATGTCTATAAAATGTTTGACAAGCGTTTTAAACTAGAACATATATTATATAATTGAGTACATGCCCCAATAAATGTATGCAAATATGCAAGGAGTGTCCAAATAGTTTGGCTACGAGTACACGTTGGTTAGGAGTACGGCTTCAAATTAGAAGATCAGAAGTACCCATGTAACATAGTTTGGAACATACTACAAAATTTTCCAAATGCCTTTTAGTTTATTGTTCTTTTAACAGTTTGTGATCTAAGGTTTTGTATATGTTTTTGAATCAATGTCTGGTCCCTTATCCTTCAGATAACCTTGATGCCTTTGATCACGTCCATTCATTCTTTTCCTTTATGTCATTAATTCATTGTTCTCACTGAATTAAGCTGAATAAAGTTTAACATTATATCATGTTTTGAACATACTACAAAATTTTCCAAATGCCATTCACTTTATGGTTACTTTATCAGTTGGCGAGCCAATATTTTGTTTATGTTTTTGAATCAATATCTGGTCCCTTTATCCTTTAGATAATCTGCTACCTTCAATCATGTTCATTCACTGTTTTCCTTTATGTCATTAATTAAATGATGATATATTTTGTGTTAACAGTTTGACAATCTGTATGGATGCCGGCACTCTCTTCCCGATGGTTTGATGAGGGCCACCGATGTTATGATTGCTGGCAAGGTTGCAGTTGTCTGCGGTTATGGTGATGTCGGCAAGGGCTGTGCTGCTGCACTCAAGCAGGCTGGTGCCCGTGTTATTGTGACGGAGATCGACCCCATCTGTGCTCTTCAAGCCCTAATGGAGGGTCTTCAGATCCTCACCCTCGAGGATGTTGTCTCAGAGGCGGATATCTTTGTTACCACCACCGGTAACAAGGACATCATCATGCTGGACCACATGAGGAAGATGAAGAACAATGCCATTGTCTGCAACATTGGTCACTTTGACAACGAGATTGACATGCTAGGTTTGGAGACATACCCTGGCATCAAGAGAATCACCATCAAGCCCCAGACTGACCGGTGGGTCTTCCCTGAAACCAACACTGGTATAATTGTTCTTGCTGAGGGCCGACTCATGAACCTTGGGTGTGCCACTGGTCACCCCAGCTTTGTCATGTCCTGCTCCTTCACCAACCAGGTATCATCATACTACTTTACTTCGAATGTGTCTTTATTTGAGCTGGATTTGTATAAATACTCACCAAGATGTCTAAGAGTATAATTCGTGTGGTGGCTGTCTGCCAGCCTTTTTATCCCTTTGATTTCTTATGAGATGTGTTGATTTGTTTCAAGAGGTAAGCACCTTAAAGATAGCCTTGATGTGTATTATATATCACACATCTCAAATCAAATCAAAGGTCTACTTAAGTTCACAGGAGTCGGGAGCTATACTCATGAAATATTTTATAAAAACCAAACTTAAACAGAATTTATCAGTCACCACTATTGAATGAATCAATTACAACTTCGTGCTGTGTCTGTGTAGGTGATTGCTCAGCTAGAGTTGTGGAAGGAGAAGGCAAGCGGCAAGTATGAGAAGAAGGTTTACGTGCTCCCCAAGCATCTTGATGAGAAAGTAGCAGCGCTTCACTTGGGCAAGCTCGGAGCCAAGCTTACAAAGCTCAGCCCTTCACAGGCGGACTACATCAGCGTCCCCATCGAGGGTCCCTACAAGCCACCTCACTACAGGTACTAAACGCTGTTGTGCCGGGGAGAGATCATCGCAGCAAGAAAGTGTTAAGATTGAAGAAGAGAGTTGTGATGGAGGACATGGCTATATTTACTTTATTTCCTACCTATTTCTTGCAGTTTCTCTTTCTGAACTTTTAGACTGATCCTCTTCTCTTTGATTTATCACGATGTGAATTCTGTTGTCTAAATTTTGCTTATTCTATAATGATGAGCTAGTAGACATATGTTCTGTGGTAGAATAACGAGGTTTTGAACTTTGTGCATTGGTGTTTTGTCATGTCTAGTAATCTTTTTTATCGTAGTCAAATTTCTACACTTTTTATGATCTGAGGTACTTTGATTTCTTATGGTAAAGTGATGGAATCAAACTGACTCCATATTAATAGTATATTTGAATCATCTACCTTTTGTGGTATGTTTGGAAACCGGAATCTCATTTTCATTTTTGGATTGGACCGATTTCAATTTTGGATACAAAAATATTTTAAATTTGGAATTGATCTCATTCCATATGGACCAAAATGGCCCCTTAATCCTAGATATTCCCATTCTCAAGATCGTGTCGATTCAAATGAGGGTTAGGGCTAAGGGTGGCAATTTATCACCGGACTCATCGACGTGACCTGTTTATAATGGATATGGGTTGAGTTATATGGGTCGGGTTATAAACGGGTTAATCCAAATTTACTCATTTATTAAACGGGTCAGTTCGGGTTGACCCGACTGACTCGTATAACACCCACCAACCCAAATAAGAAGTTAAGAACCAGCAACCCGACTGGCTCTTTCAGAAACCCTAAGCTTGATTCTGTGGTGGGGAACGACAGCGAGCGGAGGCAAGCAGCGGCGAGCGGAGGCGAGCGATGCCAGTGACGACGAGTGACGGTGAACAAGCGGAGTCGAGCGGCGAGCGACGGCAATCGCAGCAGATGCTCTCAAAGCGAACATAACAATGATGGGTCCGCTCGTTCTCCCATTTTCAGAGCAGCTCCTATTTTTGTTCAGTTTGATCGGGAGAAAGCTAATAAATCCTAAATGGAAACCATATATCCCTGATTTCAAGCAGGCATTTGAGCATTTCTGCATCTTCGCTGGAGGTCGGGCGATGATCGACGAGCTGCAGAAGAATCTGCAGCTGTCGGTGGAGCACATGGAGGCGTCGAGGATGTCGCTGCATCGATTTGGGAAAACGAGCAGTAGCTCGCTTTGGTACGAGTTGAATTACATTGAGAAAAAAAGGGAGAATGAAGAAAGGGGATAGAGTTTGGCAAGTTGCATTTGGGAGTGGGTTTAAATGTAATAGTGCAGTTTGAAAGTGTATGAGGACGGTGAAGCCGACGGCTGATTGATAGGTACCCTGTTGAGATTCCGGATGGCATTGAGAGAAATTTGGAGATTTGTGTTATGCATACACGTTTTGTCCTTTTTAGGGTTGTTTGTGTAAAGTTGTCAGTTGCCTTGTTGTATTATTACTTAGGATCCGTTTGTTTTGATTTTTTTTTAAGAGGAAAGCCTATTAAAACTGTCAGTTTTGACAGGTTTTCTTGCAAAAACGCCTTTTTAGAAGCGTTTTTGTAAAAAAGCCTGTCAAAACTGATAGTTTTTGTCAGTTTTAGCAGCTTTCACACCACTTTCCTCTTCAAAAATCAAAACAAACGAGCCCTTACTGTAGAAGTTGAATCTCTCAATACTAGTATTAAACAATGTATTGCAAATACTTTGTTGTAATTGTCATCATATTTCAACTTGGAGAAAAAATACAAAACTAAATTTATATAGGTCGGGTTGGGTAACCCGTTTAATAAACGGGTCGGATCGCATTGACCCATTTATTAAACGGGTCGGGTCGGGTTACACTTATACAAGTCGGGTCAACTATCATCCGACCGGACCGTTTGCCACCCCTAGACTTAGGGCTTGAGTTTGTTATATCAATCTCATCGAGATTAAATTTCGTTGAAGGTCCCAGTTTCGTTATTGATTGGAGTAATTAGGATTAGAGCAGGGCCGTCTCAAGCATTTTTGAGGCTCTAGGTAGAGAAAAATATTTAGGGCCTTAACTTTAAAAAAAATTAAATATTAGTTTTAAAAAAATAAATTTTATATAAAATTTAATTTTTTGGCTTTTTGAGATACAAAGTTACTAATTAAATTTTATATTCAAGCTTTAATATTCAATTGATAAAATTGTCAAATTATTTAATCTCTTGAGACATTGTTGAACGTAAATAAGATTTTATTAATAAAAAGATATAAAAGAAAAAAAATAAAAACACAAAATACAGAACATATCCGTGAGCTATATATGTGTGTGTGTGTGTATGAGGAGAATGAATGTAAATTAATTAAAATAAATAAAAACCAACAAGCTTACCTTTTATTTTGGGGCCTTCTGGATTAGAATTGCAATTATTGTATGTTGAGTATCAAAGATTAAACAAATATGAAAGATGAGTGAATGAGAGAAGAAAATAAAGGAAGTTAGCAAGAGAAAAA
>BQKN01034737.1:383-20311 GCA_022839385.1 Asparagus kiusianus
TGCGGAGCCATCAATTGAAGATGAACCCCACTAAATCCTTCCTTGGAATGTCTAGCGGAAAATTCCTTGGATTCGTCGTCACCACTAAAGGCATACATATTGATCCTGATAAGATGAAGGTGATACATGAATTGCAGCCCCCGAGAAATCTAAGAGAACTCAGAGGATTGCAAGGGCGTTTAGCTTACATCCGGCGGTTCATCTCAAATCTTTCTGGGAAGTGTCAGCCGTTCTCTAAGCTAAACAAGAAAGATGTGTCATTTATTTGGGACGACGCTTGCCAAAAACCACTCAAAGATATCAAGACATATCTGACGAATCCTCCTGTTCTCGTTGCACCAAAATCAGGTAAACCGTTCTTGATTTACATCAAGGCGATGAACCATTCGATAAGTGCTTTATTAGCACAAGACGATGATAATGGTCACGAACAGGCGGTTTATTACTTAAGTCAGACTTTGGTAGGCACTGAGTCCCGATATCCGATGATTGAGAAAGAATGCCTCGCATTGGTATTCGCAGTACAAAAGATGCGGCATTACTTGGTCGGACAGACGATTTACGTTATCTCTAATGTTAATCCAGTACGGGTATTTATGACGCAACCGGGTTCAATGAATTGGCGGTTAGCGAAGTGGGCCCTTCTCTTGTCCTAATATGATTTGCACTTCAAACAGCAGAAGTCGGTCAAAGGACAAACGATTTGTGATCTTTTGGCGGCAAACCCGACAACAGATACGGCAGAAATATACGATGACTTGCCGGATGAAACCCACGAGGTTAATACTACATCACACCAACAAGTATGGCAATTATACTTTGACGGTGCTTCGAGAGCAGTTAATAAGGCAGTAACCCCCGGATGTCCTAAGGTCTCCTCCGTAGTTGGAGTTGTCTTAGTTTCCACGGGGAAGCATGTAATGCCTCGGGCTTATTCACTGACTGGTCCATGTTCCAATAACGTAGCCGAGTACAATGCGCTTCTCATTGGACTCAGTTTCGCTAAGGAGCTAGGGGTTGAATATCTCGAAGCTTTTGGGGATTCTCAATTGATAGTCAACCAAGTCCGTGGAGAGTATGAAGTCAGGAACCAAGACCTGATCCCGTACCACCAGGAGGCCGTCAAAATGGCAGGTTCTTTTGAAGAAACCTTTATTGAATACATCCCTCGTCTCCAGAACGCTTATGCGGATGCACTGGCAGCACTAGCGGTATCACTTGCGCAGCCTCCCAAAACTGAACTGCTAGTCACAGTAAGATCGCATTAACTCTGCATACCCATATACAATATGGATATCGAAGAGGAAGATGATAAAAACATAAACGCCAAGGAGGTGAATTCAACTCAAATCGGGTCTGAGTCCCGAGATTGGCGTTTTCCCATCATTGACTACGTCCAATATGGTATTCTGCCAGAGGATGTAAAAGAAAGGGAATCAATCTGCCGAAGAGCACCAAGGTTCTTCTATAATACCGAGACCCGTACATTATACCGTCGAGGGTATGATGATTTGCTACTCCAATGCCTTTCGAACGAAGAAGTAGAAGAAGTTCTTAAGGAAGCACACGAAGGAGAATGTGGTGCGCATCAGCCTGGTCCTAAACTGTATGATCACATCAGGAGAATGGGATATTTTTGGCCAACAATGGTTCGTGACGCGATCGAATACACCCGAGGATGTCACGCTTGTCAAGTACATACAAATTATATGCACCAACCACCGGAGCGGTTACACACGTCAACCACGTCTTGGCCATTCGAGACATGGGGTATGGATATTGTCGGTCCTATTTTTTCCCCTTCAGTCAAAGGTGATCGATTTATTCTCGCAATCACGGATTACTTTTCAAAGTGGGCTGAAGCGATTCCGCTTAAAGAAGTGAAGACGAACAACGTCATCAATTTCATCAAGCATCATGTCATATACCGACACGGCGTGCCAAGATGGATCATTCATGATAACGGTCCACAGTTCATAAGCAACGCTTTCGTCAGATTCTGTGACAAGTTCAAAATTCAGGATGTTTCGTCAACAGCTTATTATCCTGCTGCGAATGGATTAGCTGAGGCTTTTAACAAGACGATCACCAAAATCCTGTCAAAACTCGTGAAGACCAATAAACGAGATTGGGACGATAAACTTGGCGAAGCACTCTGGGCTTATCGTACAACCATACGCACACCTACAGGAGCCACCCCATATTCGTTGGTAGACGGATGTGAAGCTGTGCTACCACTGGAAATCCAAATCCCATCCCTTCGGATTGCTCTCGCAACGGAGATGACGACGGAAGAACAACATCAGAAACGTCTCGAAGAACTCGAAATGTTGGATGAAAGATGCTTGGAAGCTCAATAACACATCGAGTTTTATCAAGCCATAATATCTAGGGCTTTTAACAAAAGAGTCCAACAGAGAAGCTTCAAGGAAGGAGATCTGGTCATCGCTGCTCGCCGACCGATAATCCTCAATTCCAAGAAGAAGGGTAAATTTGAACCCAAATGGGAAGGACCGTTTGTGATAGATACAGTCTACTTAAACGGCGCATATCGCCTCATTTCTCTAGAGGGCGTCAGGCAATTAATGCTAATAAATGGGAAGTTCCTGAAAAAGTACTATCCCTAGTACATTCAGGATAACCCATTTATCGGGAAGTTCCTCGAAGAATATTACACTTAATATTCTAGAGGATAACCCAAAATTATTTCTACCACCAAAATCTCTCACTGGTCGATTTCAATTGACAGTGAGTCCACCAAAACTGTCTTTCTTGTCTAAGCCACCAACAAATTCCCCTCTTGATTCTTTTCCCGAACAAGAGGCCCACTTTCAATTCAGAGCCTCCTTTCGATAAACGAAAGAACTCTCCTCTTTTCTCTTTGGTTAAACCTTTTCATGGTCATAACCAAAGTTGAAATTTCATTTCGATAAACGAAAAACTCATCTAGATAACCGATCCTATAAAAAGTAAGCTTATTTAGATCTTCCGGATTCTCGGAGTGGAGATCTCACTTCTAGTTTCTTTCTTGCACTGGAAATAGAATATAAAATTCTTCCTTTCCAGAATCAAGGAATAGAATATAAAATTATTCCTTCCTTGTTCGGGGAATAGAATATAAAATTCTTCCTTCCCACACCAATCCTTTTCTAAGAATTTAGGATTCATCCTAGGAAGTTTATCCCGAATCCTAAGCAGGGATAAGTCTGTGCCTAACACGTGCTGCCGGTTTAGTCTTTCTCTGTAGAAAATGTTAGACCCTAGAGGGGGGTGATTAGGGTCTTGTGCTAATCTAATCCGATTTAAATGCCAATTAGAACTTATTCACAAGTTATCATAGCAAGTATGAAATGCAACAATGTATATGAGCTAGGATAAGCAATATGAACAATGAGATATATCCTAAATGATAGAAATGAATGCAAGGATATATAAACAACACAAGGGTAAATAATCTAAAAAGGATAGTAGATGAAATGAATGAGCAATGCACAATTGGCGATATGAGATAAATGCAAAAACAAACACGCCAAAGACAAACTCAAACAAGCAATATGATCACGGAGTTCGGACCTTCCGTCCTACGTCTCCGCTCCCTACTCCCGGGGAGAAATCCACTATCAACCGGGTTTTCTACATTCACTCGAACAATGTTTACACCTCACACTCGGTTTTCTAGCTAACCGAAAACTTTACAATCAACACACTATTGCAATCACACTCTATACCCACTAAGTGTTGGACCTAGCCGTGTCTCCCTCAAGTGCTCGGTTACAACCTCTCCCTAGGCACGTCAACCGACGCCAATCCTCTTGGGACGATCCCCGACTCTCACCACACACTCCTCACTCGGTGTATAAGTGTATTACAAAGTGAATCTCACAATTAAGCACAATATAACAAATGATTGTTCTCAACTATGGATGAGAACACAATGAAAGCACAACTCAAGGTTACAATCTCTCACCACCCAACTATACTATGTATGTAAATACTAAAAGCTCAATGTGGGTGTGTGTAACAATGAGTAAAATCAAAATCAAATCTAAACTCAAATATAAAAACTAGCTTAAGAGCAATGATAATCAAACAAGTATATAAATGTAAAGCTAGAGTTTGAGTTTAGAAAAACTTCTCTAGATCAAGATGGAGAGATGGAGATTTGAGGCCCAAATAATAAGATAATCTCCTCCACTTGTGAAAGCTAAAACTGCTTTAAACCAAACCCTTAAACAAGCTTAAACAAGCTTAAATTCTTTTTAAAACCCTTGTTTAAAAACTTCTTTTCATTAGTCAAAGAAGAGATCAGCAATGGGGTATTTATACCCACTCAAGATCTCAACAAAAACCCTAAAACAAATGACAACAAAGCCCCCAGAAATCAGCTCAGGAAAATAGCCGTTAGTGTCTAACGGATCTATTGTCGGTCGACCAGAAATTTCGTCGGTCGACCGACGGAGAGCAAAAACACGAAGAAGAGTTCTGGACCATCGTCGGTCAACCGGTGCGGTCGACCGATGGAGCTTTTCGGTCGACCGGACCGGTCGACCGACCAACTCTCTATCGCCCAGTGAGAAATGAACATATGAGCGGTCGACCGGATCGGTCGACCGAAAACTGATATGCAGAAAATCTGATTTTAAAACCCTGTTTAAAAATATCAAATAAATTCCAAATAATGTAAAACTTTGGGGAATGATTGTAAACATGATAATACACATGCTACAAAAACTGGTTTTCTAAAAAGACTTCCCAAATGAGAAATATCATCATTTTGCAAAATAGTCCAAAACATGAAAATATGAGATACTTGAATTTTGATGTTTTGACATAAACCAACTATTGAAACTTTGTGAAATGTTTTTATAGACTTAGTAAAATATGTATAAACTGATATTGAAGTCTATAAACTTAGAATATAATATTTTCACAAAATTGCATATTCTATGCAATTTTATCAAAAACACAATAGAAAATATGAAATATATAATTTCATATATATGACCATAAAAACTCAAAGATTATGTATGTATATATATAAAACTATATATATGCATAGAAACCAAAACTTGTGTGTGTATATATATATATATATATAACTATATATATATACGAAGAAACCAATAAATGTGTGTATAAGATATTAAGCTTAGAGTATATGACACACATAATATAAACTCCTAAACTAAATTACCCAAGCAATCTTGATCTTCAATAAGCTCAACTTGGTACACGTTACGGATGAAGCTTGAACTTGATCTTTAACTTGAATTGCATAAGCTTCACCGACATTCCGCCAACCTCCATTTGATATCGTCGTTGAAGCGCTATTCCATCCATCCTCCAACAACGTTGTTTGTCTATAATAAATAAGAAAACACAAATACTAGACAAACAACATTAGTGGCAAATTGTTTGTTAAACATCATCAAAACAAGAAGGCCAACAGAAAAGACACCAGAGTTCGATTCTGGGGTATTCTATCATGAAACCTAAGCAAGGATAAGTCTGCGCCTAACCCGCGTTGTCGGTTAGTTCTTAACCGTTAAAAAGAACACTCACCCACATATTTTGCATTGTGGCAGGTTGTTATTAATAACACCAAAATCCATGTCTTACACGCATGGGGAATTTCATCCTGAATCCTAAGAAAGGATATGCCGACGCCTAACACACGCCGCCGGTTTAGTCTTCCTCCGTGAAAAAAGACACCAGAGTTCGATTCTGGGGTATCTTATCCTGAAACCTAAGTAAGGATAAGTCAGCGTCTAATACACGTTGCCGGATAGCCTATTCCCGTAACAATGGCGAAGTCTACGTATTCAAAGTCGTAGCAAAGAGTCTAAGGGAGTTCATTCCGTTAGCACAATGTCACATGCGGAACGGATTTAGACAATCTGCATGCTAGCCTGACTCAAACGGTAGTCGGTAAAGGCTAATCAAATCCGTTGAAGGCTGGGGGTTAGCCAAAAATCTTAAAGTCAACGCCTAACACGCGTCGCCGGGTAGCCTATTCCCGTAACAAATGGCAAAGTCTATGTATTCAACATCATAGCATAAAGACTAAGGGAGTTCATTTCTTTAGCACAACGTCACATGCGGAACGGATTAAAACAATCCGCATGTAAGCCCGATTCAAACGGTAATCGGTAAGAGCATGTCAAATCTGTTGAGGGCTGAGGATTTGCCAAAAATCCTAAGTCAACGTCTCATACAAGTCGTTGTTTAGTCTTTTTACAGGAGAAAGACGAAGACTACGTATTCAATATCGTAGCACTAAAAGGGTTAACTCTTTTAGCTTAACGTCACATGCGGAACGGGCTTGAACAATCTGCATGCTAGCCCGACTCAAACGGTAGTCGGCAAAGGCTCATCAAACCCGTTGATGGCTGAGAATTTGCCAAAAATTCTATAAATACGAGTCATTTACGCATCAATTCTATAGATTGGTCTCGTGACTCAAGTATCTGCCACGCTCTAATACCTTAAGAGCCTAAAACTGTGTATACTCCAGCAGACGTACGAGTATAAACTGTGTCGAACATCGGACAACGCATCGCAATGAAGCTTAGACGCCGGACAACGCGTCACAAGGAAGCTCAAACGTCGAACAATGTGTTGCAAATGAAGATTCAACACCGACAATCGATGGTCAGTTTTATGTTGAAACAGCAAACTCGAGCTAGAAAGTCAGGAAATCGAGAATTGACTTCAAGTTCAAAATTCTGACAAATGGTCAGACAATAAATGCAGCATCGGAACCCTTACAGACATTCAACAAAACACCGAATAGCCTGGAGGACTAAAGGAATCAAGAATAGAAGCCATTCCAAATATCCTGTCATAACCGATTGAAGGATGGGACAATCATATCCAAAGTATTCCAGACTCTTCTATAAAAGAATGAGACTGAAATACTTTGGAGGGGGTATCTGTAGGCGTATAAAACTACCTATAGGTCCCTTAACACAGCTCGACGACGTCAATTCGACAAACCAACCATCGGGCGACGTATGCAAACACGATCGTTAGTCCATAACACCGAAGCCAAGTGATACGCGACGAAGCGGATTAACGAGGCTACGAGGCTAATGAACCTCACGCAAACAACGGAATAAATCCACTCACGTGCGGAATCAAGCTAACGGTTTGGTGAGTCAACGAGTCATCTAACTATAGAACGGATTCAAACTCGAACACCGAAGCGGATTTACTGCCAAATCAGGATTCAGATCAACAAATCAGAGTCCAGATCAACAGCGAAACCGGACAACAGACACAACGGCGAATACCCGGCCAAAACTAAGTCACCCAAGGGTGGCTCGGTGGCCGAGCCACACTCAGATCTGGGCCCAGATCTGGGCCCAGATCCGCTTTCAGAGGCTATAAATAGAGGAGTAAGAGCTCATTTTTTAAGGTTGGATTTTGGAGAGCCGAAACTCTGCCGGATTGAGAACTCGCCTTCGGATTTTCAAGCTTAGAAGACTCGGACTCTCAGATCTGGTTCTTGGCGATCATCCTTGCTACATTAGGCAGGAGTTCGAGAGAGATCAGATCTGAGATCTACACGGTTTCCCTCCGGATCAAAGCATGGCCTTTGATCCCGAGAAGAGTCTCGATTTCGCTTGGTCGATTTCGATACTTGGGCTATTATTTCCTTGGCCAAATAATCCCCTCGGCTGTTATTTCCTTGGCGAGATAACACCCACTATACCGTGTAGATCCGACCGGATCTAGATCACGCGGTGGTCCACGGATAAACCCCGACGCAGGTAAAGAACCCACACAAGCGAGTGACCGTAAAACAAGAGCTCGTGATTCGTTCGACATAGAAGGAAAAAGTTATAGTTTTTATTTCTTTTTTTGATTTCGTTGTTACCGGATCTTATAAAAAGACCGGATCTTTGTAATCGATAAACTGTTACTAAAGAGTACGATGAATTCAATGAAAGCCACAATTTTTCCCGCGAACAAAAATTAAGGATAATTAGGGAGGAAAATAAGGATAAAATTAGGGGGAAAATCAGAGAGAAAATTAAGGAAAATCAAATTAAAATAATTATTAACAACAATAATAATAATATCAATAATAAAAATCAAATATTAATTTAAAAAGTTTTATCGTAATAATTAAATTTATAATTAGCAAAATCATTAAAATAAATATAAAACATGATTTTTAAATTATAAAATATTCTAGAAAATCGAGAAAAATACAGATACTCTTTTAAAAATAATAATTAAATATTTTAAAATACTAAAAAATTATTTTAACTAGTATCAAAATTCACGATCATTATAGGGATAGTCTATCTTGGTGATGATCAACCTTGCAAGGTCTCCAAAAAGGAAAATTGTACCCTCAAGATAGAGGGCGGGACCACCTTGACGCTGAACAACGTTCGGCGTGTACCAAATCTCAGGTAGAATCTTATATCAGTCGGGCAACTGACTAACTCTGGTTATAGAGTATCCTTCGAGTAGGGAAGCTAGAAGGTGTCCAAGGATGCCCTGGTGGTAGCATACGGTAAACGCGAGGGGTCTCTCTACATCGCCAATGGGAAGATCAGTCGCTTGCTTGCTGCAGGACAAGCATCATCATCATCCGCCGACTACATGACTTTGTAGGTCGTAAAAAAATGATTGATTGATTCCTTCAACTGTATTAGCTTTGGAGAAAATACTCTATCGGTTGGTAAGAGTCTCGTTACAAACACTCTTTAGTCGATTATAGAAGAGGAGAAGATTAGTTCGACTTCTCCTTTGTTTAATATGGGTTCTGGGTGGCGAAAGGATGCCTCACTCGATGCTTGAGTCGAGCTTGCTTCCCATTGATTATCAGAACAAGAATGCATGGTCGAGTACTTGAGCCGCTGTCGGTAGCTGCTACTGATTCTTAACCACAAGAACCTAGGTTTGGATCTTCAAGATCGAGTGCAAGAGCTCTGTCGAGGCATGGCCAGAAAAAAAAAGTATGTCCTTCATAATTGCTCATGGCTATTTATAGGCCTTAGCGCGTAACTAATGCGCTAAAATCGTGGAGTCATGGCGTAATTGACTCCCTAAATTTAGCCCACATGGGCTGACTAGGTCAACAAGACCGTTATAGTCTAGCTTCATACGGTATGACGAGCCTCACTGCATTGCGAGGTTCGTCTAACAGAGTGAACTTTGCTATAAGATGAACTTTGTCTTTTGAAATAGCTTTGTCTTCACTGACAAGCTTCATCCTTGATGGTTGAGTCTAATTGCGTGATGAGCCTTGTGGACTTCTTCTGATGAACTTCGTCTTCACTGATGAGCTTCATCTTCAATAATGAGTTTTATCTTCACTGACGAGCTTGAGTTTTGTCTTCATTGACGAGCTTCAGACTTTGTCTCCAATGACAAGCTTCGTTGTTTGAGACGAGGTTCGTCATAGTAATAACCCTCGTCATGCTTGTGGTATGCTTTGATACTCCTTTGTTTTTTGGTGATTTTTTAGTGCCTACAAGACCCCCTTCAAAGTTTTCAGACCTGAATTAGGTTGCATGGGGTCTGAAATACTTTGAACCCCTTCTGATTACCACGAGTTTGGTTCGTATGATGAACTTGCTCTCTTAGTTAGCTTCAACGCTTTAGAATGAACCTTGTGATTCACCATTTCTGGGCGAGCTTGGACGCTTCGAGATGAGGCTCGATATTCTGTTGAATCTCACCACTCCATATGAGCTTTGTCAGGCCCATGTTGGTCTGACAATTCATTTTGTCAGCATTAAATGCAATGGTCTCCATCATCGCACCTTTTCTAGGCCTGATAGGTGGTCGCCAGCTAGCACTCTGAAATTTGTTCTGCAGATTTCGTCCGCAAATCTTGTCTGTTGCAGATTTCATCTACAGATCTTGGCCGTAGATCTCGGCCACTGATTTGATTTTTTCTGCCTATAAATAAGCGTCCGCCTTTGACGAAATTTTTTTCGTCTTCTTCAAACATTTGAACCCTAGGCGCTTCGTCTGCATAGATTCTTTGCCTTTGATTTTTTTCACAAGACTTCACACTGACGGCCCCAAAAATCACCTCTGGCAAAAGCAAAGGCAAAAGGGCCTCTAGCTCCCACCGCTTTGCCTATTTTCTCAGATATTGAAATCGAACGCAAGTTTTACATTTTAGAACTATCGAACTCTACCTATTTCAGGCTTGAGTCTTCAAGGGAGATGAACAGTTTCCCTTTTTTGAGACAAAGCTTGTTTGACGGATGAGATTTGTATGTTAGGCGAGGCTCGTCGATCTGATGAGTCTCGTCTTTTCTAACGAGGCTCGTCTGTTGGATGATGTTCATCTGTCAAACGAATTTGGTCTGTCTAGCAACATTCATCTATTTGACGAGGTTTGTCTTGATGGATGAGGTTCATCTGTCAAACGAAGTTCGCTAGTTAGGCGAATTTTTTAGCCAATGTCCCACCTATCTTACTTGTTTGGGCTAACCTTATTGATTTGTCCTTTGTAGTTTTGCATTCTCCTACTCCGATTCCTCCGCGTGGTGACATCGGGTCGGATAATACTCAGACAGGAACGGACCATTCTTATTATCCCATGTTTGAGAATCTTCTCATATTCCAAAACCGAAGTCAAGAAGAATTTCACTTACTCTCTGAGCCCTCAAGTGTCACACTAAGGCGTTTGATCATAGACGCTTCTTTAAAAATAGCTGACCAAAGCCACATTTCAAAACCTGTTTGTTGGATAGCAGGTTCCTAATCTGTTTTGGTAATAGGTTATTGGGATTCCTAATCTATTTTGGTAACATGAGGTTATTAGGATTCCTAATCTTTTTTGGTAACATGATTCTTAATTTGTTTTGGTAATAGGTTATTATGATTCCTAATTTGTTTTGTTTTTGATTTTAGGATTCCTAGTCTGTTTTGATTTTAGGTTTTCTATATATATGGAACGCCTTAGAAGAGATTAGGATCAATCAAAGAGAGGAGAGTTGTAATTAGAGATTAGAGAGACTTTTGAGCATTGTGAGAGGGAGATATTGTGACAAAGTTGAGAGCTTTGGCTGAGGGTTAGTTTGTGAGTTTTGTGAGATTGTAACCCTTTGTACTCTCCTTGATTTAGTGGAATCTCCCCATCCTGTCCTCGTGGACGTAGGCAAATTGCCGAACCACGTATATCTCTGTGTTTGGTTTGATTTGTTGTATTTGGATTGTGCTCGTGTGTGATTGGTTATTATTCTCTCATGCTTACGACTTGTTTGGTGAGAGAGCACGCTTCCGTATAGGCACGTGATACTTGGTATCAGAGTACAACAATTGGTATCAGAGCTCAGATTTTAGATCTAGGGTTTTGGCATTAGGTGGAGGAAGATTCTTGTGTGAAGCTTGGTTCTTGGAGTTCTAGGCTTCGGTGGAGATAGCATTAGGAGTTACCGTTGGAGATTTCTCTTTCCTCGTGTGGACAGGAGATTTATTTGGAATCCGATCTAGGATTCAGTTAGGTAATTTCTTATTCCTTTTAAAGTTTGAATCTTTCTTTACAATTTAAAGTTTATGAGTATGGGTAAATAAGTTGGTGAAAGCAGTAAGATGGCGTGTACAGTCCAAGTTGGTTTTCAGAATACCAAAATTAGTACGGTGAAGTATGACGGCAAGCTCAACTTTGGTTTGTGGATGAGTGATGTTCAAGATGCGCTCAATGCTCAGAATTTGGAGGAGACCATCATGGTCCAAGAGAGACCACCAAAATATGAAGAGGCGATATGGGAAAAGATGAATATGAACGCTTGTGGGCTGATCAGATCCTGTTTAGAATAGGAATTAAAGTATGATGTGATTAGGATGACGTCTGCAATAAAGATATGAAAAATTCTCAATAATAAGTACCTTACGAAGAGTGTTGAGAATTGTTTGTACTTGCTACGAAGATTGTTTAGATTTCAGATGTCCCGAGTCACCTCACTAGCGGCTTATATGAACAACTACACTAAATTGTGTCGGAGTTGGCGAATGTTGATGAGAAGATATCGGATGAGTATAATACGATTATTTTGTTAGCTCCTTACCGGATGAGGAGTATGATACCTTCGTGCTCACTTTGTTGAATGAGAGGTCTTCTATCAGCTATAGTAAAGTTACTAATGCTTTGACAAACTATGATTTAAGGAGGAAGAACAAAAAGACTTCCCGCGCTAGTACTTCAGGAAAGGCCTTGTCGACAAGAGGTAGAAGCCCATATCCAAAAGATGGTAATAGAGGAAGGTCAAAGTCAAGAGGTCATCATCAGCTAGGAAAGAACCAATGTACATTCTGTAAGAAGCAGGGACAGTAGAAGAGAGACTGTCCAAAGATTAAGGTGAAGGAGAATAACAAGAAGAAGGGCCCGAAGGACAATGAGGTAAATATTACGAAAAGTGATGATTCCGATGATTCGAGTTTTTATCTATTGATTACTCCGGAGACGAACCACTTGGATGCATCAGATTGGATGCTTGATTCTGGGGCTACTTATCATGTGACTCCTAGGCGAGATTAGTTTTCATCATTTGAGAGACTCGATAGGGGTGTTATTATCATATGAAATGATTAATCCTATGGCATTTGTACGATAGGTACTGTGAGGATTCGGATGTACGATGGAGTAGTTCGTGAATTAAAGGAGTTGAGATTTGTTCCTCAGTTGAAGAAGAATCTTATCTCAGTTGGAGCTTTGGTGGCGAAGGAATTCAAGGTGACCTTTAAGGATGCTGTAGCAAAGGTTACTAAGGGATCTTTGGTGGTGATGAAGGGAGTCTGCAATTGGAACTTATACTATCTGAAGGGGAACACCGAGATTGGTTAGGTTGCTTCATCTATTTCAGAGGCAGACATGTGCAGGCTTTGGCATTACAGGTTAGGGAACACAGGAGAGTAGTCACTGCATGCACTATGCAAGCAGGAACTATTGAAGGGAGCCAAGAGTGGTAAAGTTGAGTTCTGTGAGCACTGTGTTCTTGGTAAGAAGACGAATGTGAAGTTTGGGACAGTCATTCATAGGACGAGAGGCATCCTGGATTATATGCACACAGATGTTTAGGGTCCCACCAAGACTGCATCACTTGGTGGTAGATATTGGTTCGTTACGTTTGTTGATGACTATTCTAGGCGTTGTTGGGTGTACACCATGGTGAAGAAGGGTAAAGTCCTAGACATATTTGTGAAGTGGAAGAAGAGGTTGGAACTGCAGATTGGGAGAAAGATCAAGACGTTACGATCCGATAACTATGGTGAGTACACATCAGACCCCTTTCAGCAGTTATGTCGAGACGAGGGCATAGAGAGACACTTCACAGTTAGTCATACACCACAGTAGAATAGGGTGGCAGAGAGGTTAAATCGGTCTTTGTTGGAGAAGATACGATGTTTGTTGGCACATAGTAGTTTGGAGAAGATCTTTTGGGCTGAGACATTTCATATGTGAGCCACCTCATTAACAGGATGCCTTCATCTGCAATTGAGGGGAAGACCCTTATGGAGATGTGGTCAGGAGAGTCAGCACATGATTATGACCAACTCAAGGTATTTGGGTGCCCTACATACTATCATGTGAATACTGATAAGTTGGAACCTCGAGCTAGGAAGGTCATATTTGTAGGATTCAAGCTCGATGTCAAGGGATACAAGCTTTACGATCCAGTTGATAGGAAGATTGTGCTGAGTAGAGATGTCATGTTCGATGAGGCTTCTATCTTGAAGCTTCCTAGCTCTCATCAGGTGGAGAGCGTCTCGACGGAGAAAATATCGCAGGTGGTGGAGATCGATGCAGCTCCATATTTACGTCAGGAACAAGTTCTGTTGTAGAATTCATTATAACTGTTTATCGATTATAATGAATACAGAAGAGCAAGCTTCATGCTTTGTAAAAATACTCTTTACAACAAAAATTAAATTACAAACTCCTTAGAAACACATGTAGGATCGTTGTTTGGATTACTGCTTGCGCGGGATCTTTGCCTGTGCCGGGGGTACGTTAGCCCGTGGACCACCGATTCACAGATTCTGATTGAATCGTGAAGGTAATTTAGGATTCTTTCTTTGTTTAAAAGTAAGAAAAAGTTAAGTGAATATCTTATCGATGTAAGATGAATACTCTTCTCAAGATCAAGTCGAAACTTAGATCTTAAGGAATCTCAAAGTTACTGTTTGCACTCAAATTTTATGAAGACTCTCTCTCTCTTGAGAAGAACGCTCCAAATTGCTCAAGTTCTCTGCTCAATTTGCTCTCTCTGCTTGGCTCCTCATCAGTAATGGTCTTAGGGGGTATTTAGTCTTTAGGAACTGTAACTGAAGATGAAAGTTGAAAAGAAGTCACATCGGGAAACTTCTATTTCCGAGACAGTTGTAATTGTCTTGGAAGCATGATGAGCTTCCCAATTCTGAGATAGTTACAACTGTCTCAGAAACGTGGTCAGTTTCCCATTTCTAAGACAGTTGCAACTATCTCAGAAGCGTGGTCCGCTTCTGTCATTTTGTAACAGCTTTTCTCATGTTTTAATGCCATGATTCATGTGGTTGTGGGCGTGATTCCCACTTGTAACTACTCATCCATGTTCAAATATGTTCTTTGGCAGTTATGGAGCCACGTGGTTGCACAAATCTCAAGAAAACCGCCATTCTCTCCTCTTAGCTTCCAAGACGGTTGTGAGTGTCTCGGAAGTGGTCGACTCCCTCCATGTTTTTGAGACAGTTATAACTATCTCAGAAGCGTGTTGGCTTCTTCACAGTGTCCGAGACAGTTATAACTATCTCGGAAGCGCGTTGGCTTTTTCACAGTTTCCGAGACAATTGTAACTGTCTCGGAAGCTACAAGCTCATTTTGTGCCATGAAACTCATGTGATGTGCTTCTTGTGCATTCTTTAGTTGATCTTTAGCTTTGGATGATCCTCTGCAACTTAGATGATGCCATTTATCGCCTTCTCTCTGTCTTGAGCTACATACGATGATCTATAGGTAATTTTTGACGCCTACAGACACCCCCTCCAAAGTGTTTCAGCCTCGATCTTTTATATATGAGTCTAGAATACTTTGGATATGATACACTCCTACTTTGATTCGTCGACTTCTTCATATTTTAGTCTATTCAGTTTTTTGTCGGATAGCTAAAATTTTCCTAGTGTTACGTTTATCTCTTAACCGTTATCGAAATCTTGAACTGAAGTTGTTGTGTTGATTATTGAATTTAGCTCGTGCCATTGAATCGACGATGAACTACTCATCTTGTTCAAAAATTCGTATCTAAATTATGTATGAATTCCTAGGAATTATCCTTCGACTTGGCATAGTTATCGATGCTTTTACTGGTGTCGACCTTCATTGCGATAGAAACGTAGTTTATACCCATATGTTAACTAGAATTTATACAGTTCAGGCTCTTGAGGTGTTGGAGCGTGGAGAATCAATTTATACTCGTGTACTCCTTGGAGTTTTCAGGAACCAGTTTAACCCTGTGTACCCGTTGGGAGGTTCAAGGAGATGAATTTTATACTCATATACTCATCGGAGTGTTCAAATGTGCCAAAAATAGGTCGAGAATGCTTCACAAATGCCATTGACAACATGTTGGGTCATCACTTCTTCCAAGATAGTTGTAAGTGTCTCGAAAATGTTTGGTGTTGATCCTTCTTCCGAGACAGTTATAACTGTCTCGGAAGTGTGGGGATTACTTCTTCTTTCGAAACAGTCGTAACTATCTCGGAAGGGTAGGGATTACTTCTTCTTTTGAGACAGTTGTGAATGTCTCGGAAATGCAAGACAGTCACGACTGTCTCGGAAGCGGGCAGTCAAGGAGCTTCCAGTGGGTTATAAAACCCGACCTTCAGTGCTTTTCAACCTTATTCTTCTGCCTCTTCTAAGTTCAAAACCTCTTTAAATACTAGTCCAAGTGTTCTTCAACCCATTCGCATTCCCTTTTGCTCGAATTTGGGTGGATTTCATTCGTGGGATTCTAGGGTTTTGCCTCTCTTTCTCAGATCTGAGCCTTCTTCTCTCGGGGTTCTTTTGATTTCAGGTAAAATTCGAACCCAATAGTTGCATTTTGGGTATTATCTATGATTTGATAGGCTTTAACCCTAAAATTCTAACCTTTTTTGTAGGATTTTTTGATAAAAATCTGACTTTTATCATGTCACCGAAGAGATCTCGTATCCCGAGGGGTAGATCCGTCTCTCATCCCATCGATAGGGTGGAGCCCATTGTTGCTTCACATGGAGGTACATTTTCTCCACTTTTGTTGATTTAAATTCAATATTTTATGAATCATGTGTGTAAATCCTCGTTTGCTATCCTTTGAAAGGTAGTCAGGAAGAGCCAATATTCTCCTTTGAGAGGATCGATGCTAAAAGATGTTTTTTGCTTGGACAGAACGCATCTAAAAGCAGTAGGGACGATTTTATATTGTTTCGCATTAAAGGTCGTATATATTGCCATAGTGTTCGTACTCGGCGATGTATGTTGCCTTTCATGCGTGTACCAGATGAATTCGTTTCGCCTACTGTAAGATGGTGACTCTATATCGTGGACTCACGAGATGAGTTTAACCCTTTATTTAGCTTTTGGACATCCCTTTTAAATAGATTCCAACCATATGTGTGTGTGTGTGTGTGTGTGTGTGTGTGTGTGTGTGTGTGTGTGTTGTGTGTGTATATGTATGTATGTGTGTGTGTGTGTGTGTATGTGTGTGTGTGTGTGTGTGTGTGTGTGTGTGTGTGTATGTATATGTATATGTATATGTATATTGATACGGGTGTATCCTCTCCTCAGGAGCTTAGCGATCTTCATGAGAGCTTGAGGATAGATGATTCTCATGATAGCATGAGAATAAGGATGTAAAATAGTACAGTAGAACGCAGGAGAAAGCGTGAAACGAGACGGCAAGCAGCGAAGAATCCGGTTTTCAGCTCGTGAGTCGACTCATACATGTATATGAGTTGACTCATCAGGTTGAGTCGACTCATGCCTATCATGAGTCGACTCACGAAATCAAACCATGTTAGCAATTCAGCTCTGACCAGTCGACTCATAGCTGGGTTTTGTGTTTTGTCTAGTTTCGGATGAGTCGACTCATCTCAGTCATGAGTCGACTCATCGACAGTTTCGTGATTTGTTTGGGTTTCTGTTCACATAAATTCCTGTTGATTTTGGGCTTGATTATTTACTAGATTGACATCCATATTTGTACACCTATATAAAGAGTTGTTTAGGGTTTCTAAACATCAGTTGATGATCATCTTAGATCAGAGAGAGATTCTAATCTTTGTATTAGGGTTTAGAGAGGATTGAGATGTTGTTCTCAATTCTAGTGAGATTGTGAGGGAGAGATTGTAATCTTTTGTTCTTCATAATCTAGAAGAATATATTTTTCTTTGCCATACTGAATTGTCTTGTGTTTTAGTTGTCTTCTTCTCAACCCACCTTTTGTTAATTCCTCGACCAAAGGGTGCTCGTACGGCAACTCGTACCAAGTTGGTATCAGAGCAAATCAGATCCTGAGGAGGGGGCATCCTGTGTATGGTCCTTACTCGATCCCAATACAAGAAGCTTGGTGAGATCCTTATTTCATTAGAAGGAGTTCGGGTTTTAAGGAGGAAGATGATGGCTGAAGGAGACAATTCTATGAGGATTGATGCATTGGAGAAGCAGGTCGAGATGATAGGTTCGACTCTCACACAACTCGTTAGTCTTATCCATGGAGGTGGAAAATAAGGTGAATCTTCTTCGATGAAAATTGTTGAGTCCGATGTGGAGAGAGTAGATTCAGATTCTGATGAGGAGGAGGAGACCGTTAAGGCTACATAGCATCAAGGGGGTAAGAATTCTTATCAGAACCTAAAGATTGACTTCAAGGTGGAGATTCCTGTTTATGATGGAAGTATTGACGTCGAGAGGCTTGATGACTGGATCGAGCGGATGAAGACGTATTTTACTCTTTATGGCTATTCGTCAAAAGAAAAGATTGTGTTCGCGACTTTGAAGCTTTCAGGACACGCGTTGACGTGATGGAAATCCTACTGCAAGCAGGAGAAGAAGGCGGTGTCGTAGAACAAGTTCAAGGAGTTACTGAGGAAGCAGTTCTACCCGGTGGGATTCCTTGAAGATCGTTGGTACAAGTGATACGGCTTGCGCCAAATGGTCAATCAAACCGTTTAAGAATACACTATGGAGTTTCAGCAGCAAGCGATGATCCTCAACATTGCGATAGAGAAATATTCTGTGTTTATGAAGTATATGGCGGGATTGAGCGATTACATCCGAAAGGAGATGAAGCTATTCACGGTGGAATCAATTGTAGAGGCGAGCGTGAAGGCTATTGCCCTCGAGGGCAAACAAAAGAAGAACAACGAGGCTAAGAGAGAATCCAAACTGACGGGAGGCGAGTCTAGTGGTTCTTAATCTAAGGAGGAGAAGAAGAAAGGTGATCCAGGGAAGGCAAGCCTGATTTGTAGTCATTACGAGAAGACAGGGCACACAGCTGATCGGTGCTGGGAGAAGTATCCTCATCTCAAGCTAAGAGGGTTGAAGAAGAAGGAGTAGAAAAAGGCATACATGATAGCTCAAGGTACGAAAGAAGTCCCGGGGATGACAGAGCCCAACAGCAGTCTCAACCTTATGGCAATGAAGCAGACCATGAAATAGGACGACGACCCAAGAGAGCAACTCTTTGTTCTTAAGTTACAAGTGAAGACCAGTTTGGTTGATGTCATTGTTAATTCGGGCAGCAAGAAGAATTTGATATCCGAGGTATTGGTTCAGAAGCTAGATCTGATGACGGTCAAACATCCGAAGCCCTATCCATTAGGGTGGATTCAGAAGGAGGAGAAACTATGTGTAGTTGATCAATGCACTGTCAGATTTGTGCTCCACGAGTCGTATATTGACAAGGTCACGTGTAACGTTATTCCATTGGATGTTTGTCAGATTATACTAGGTAATCCGTACTTATGGGATAGATATGCGATCTACGAGAGGCGAGCTCAGAAGTACACCTTCACTAAGGATGGTAAAAGGTTTATATTTCATTCGGTATCTCTTCCGAGGGAGACAAGCTTGGGGACGATGACGCGAGCGAAGAAACTAGTGAATGCAAGCAAGAAGTTTGTCTCGTTGTGCATTAGACTTCCAGAAAAACCATCGACAAAGGATTACAACTTATAGTGAACGGTGACTACGACGAGACACGGGACGAATGAGTTATTTCTGATCGGACGTCGAGACCGGATTCCTAGCAAGGTCAGGTGGTGCAGAAAAGATGGAGGAGCTCGAGAGTTTCCTCAGTAAAGTTCTAACTTGAACGGGACTTCCAGTTCCTAAAGAGGGGACTCATGATACGGGTGTATCTTCTCCTCGGGAGCTTAGCGATCCTCAAGGGAGCAAGAAGATAGATGATTCTCATGATAACATGAGAATAGGGATGTAAAAGAGTACAATGAAACGCAGGAGGAAGCGCGGACCGAGACGACGAGCAGCAGATTCGAAGAATTCAGTTTTTAGCTCGTAAGTCAACTCATACATGTACATGAGTCGACTTATCAGGTTGAGTCGACTCATGCCTATCATGAGTCGACTCATGAAATCAAGCCATGTTAGCAATTTGGCTCTGACCAGATTGCCATCCATGTTTGTACAACCATATAAAGGGTTGTTTAGGTTTCTAAACATTAGTTGATGATCATCTTAGAGATCTTAGATCAGAGAGAGATTCTAATCTTTGTAATAGGGTTTAGAGAGGATTGAGAGGTTGTTCTCGATTCTAGTGAGATTGTGAGGGAGAGATTGTAATCTTTTGTTCTTCATAATCTAGAAGAAGGTATTTTCCTTCGCCATACTGAATTGTCTTGTGTTTTAGTTGTCTTTTTCTCAACCCACGTTTTGGTAATTCCGCGACCAAAGGGTGCTCGCACGGCAACTTGTATCA
>BQKN01034746.1:384-12987 GCA_022839385.1 Asparagus kiusianus
TTAGCACAACGTCACATGCGGAACGGATTTAGACAATCCGCATGCTAGCCCGACTCAAACGGTAGTCGGTAAAGGCTAATCAAATTCGTTGAAGGCTGGGGGTTAGCCAAAAATCCTAAAGTCAACGCCTAACACGCGTCGCCGGGTAGCCTATTCCCGTAACAAATGGTAAAGCCTATGTATTCAACATTATAGCACAAAGTCTAAGGGAGTTCATTCCTTTAGCACGACGTCACATGCGGAACGGACTAAAACAATCCGCATGTAAGCCCGATTCAAACGGTAATCGGTAAGAGCACGTCAAATCCGTTGAAGGCTGAGGATTTGCCAAAAATCCTAAGTCAACGTCTCATACACGTTGCTGTTTAGTCTTTTCACAGGAGAAAGACGAAGTCTACGTATTCAATATCGTAGCACTAAAAGGGTTAACTCTTTTAGCTCAACGTCACATGCGGAACGGACTTAAACAATCCGCATGCTAGTCCGACTCAAACGGTAGTCGGTAAAGGCTTATCAAACCCGTTGATGGCTGAGAATTTGTCAAAAATTCTATAAATACGAGTCATTGACGCATCAATTCCATAGATTGGTCTCGTGGCTCAAGTATCTGCCACGCTCCAATTCCTTAAGAGCTTAAACTGTGTATACTCCAGCAGACGTACGAGTATAAACTGTGTCGGACACCGGACAACGTGTCACAAGGAAGCTTGAACGCCGGACAACGCGTCGCAATGAAGCTTGGACGTCGGACAACGTGTCACAAGGAAGCTCAAACGCCGGACAACACGTTGTAAATGAAGATTCAACGCCGATGACCGATGGTCAGTTCTATGTTGAAACAACCAACTCGAGCTAAAAAGTTAGAAAAGCAAGAATCGACTTCAAATTCAAAATTCCAACAGACGGTCAGACAATAAATGCAGCACTGGAACCCTTACAGACATTCGACAAAGCACCGAACAGCCTGGAGGACTGAAGGAATCAAGAATAGAAGCCATTCCAAATATCCTGTCATAACCAATTGAAGGATGGGAGAATCATATCCAAAGTATTCCAGACTCTTCTATAAAAGAATGAGGCTAAAATACTTTGGAGGGGGTATCTGTAGGCGTATAAAACTGCCTATAGGTCCCTTAACACAGCTCGACGACGTTAATTCGACAAACCAACCATCGGGCGACGTACGCAAACACGATCGTTAGTCCACAACATCGAAGCCAAGCGATAGGCGACGAATCGGATTAACGAAGCTATGAGGCTGACGAGCCGCACGCAAACAACGGAATAAATCCACTCGCGTGCGGAATCAAGCTAACGGTTTAGTGAATCGACGAGTCATCCAACCAAGAGCAGACTCGGACGAATCACGATCGATTTAAGATCAGTTTCGGACTCAAACTCAGAGGTGGATTTACTACCAAATCAGGATCCGGATTTACTGCCAAATCAGGTCAATGAATCAAGTCCGGATAAGTTAACTACAGAATCGGAAAACGGACAAAACAACAGAGAAACCAATACCAAAAGAGACCCGGCCAAAACCGAGTCACTCGAAGGTGGCTCGGTGGCCGAGCCACCCCAAGGTGGCTCGGCCATGGCCGAGCCACCCACGGGTGGCTCGGTGGCCGAGCCACCTCAGCCCAGATTTGTGCCCAGGCACAGATCTGGGTGCCTATAAATAGGCTAGGGGTGTTCATTTGTCAAAGGTTGGAAATTTTGGAGGCGAAGCCCTGCAGGATTCGAAGCTCAGATCTAAAAAAAGATTCAAGCTTTGGGACTTTGAGGACTTACTCATCCAGATCTGGTGCTCGGCGATCGTCAACGCCAAATAAGGCAAGAGTTCGAGAGGACCGGATCTCAGATCTACGCAGGCATACTCCAGATCAAAGCTTGGTCTTTGATCCCGAGATTTGGGCGATTATTTCCTTGGTGAAATAATCCCCCGGCTATTATTTTCTTTGTAAAATAATACCCGTCGTACTGCGTAGATCCGACCGGATCTAGATCTCGCGGTGGTCAACGGATAAACCCCGGCGCAGGCAAAGAACCCACACAAGCGAGCGACCGCAAAACTGGAGCTCGTGATTTGTTCGGCAAAAGGAGAAAGTTGTAATTTTTCTTTTATTTTATTTGATTTTCATTGTAACCGGATCTTACAAAAAGACCAGATCTTTGTAACAAAAAAAGTTATCTGAGATAGCAATGATGTCAATGAAGAAAGCCACGATTTTCACCGCGAACAGCTAGTGCCTGCTGTAGCTTGGGTTGAGCTTGCTGTGGCTCAAGTGGAGCCTACTATGAGTCTGCCTGTCCAGCTCTCCGAGTACGAGGTCTACCATGCCCTACCATCTCTGAGCATAAGAAATAAGAGTTCATGAGTCAAAATAGACATATATACATACATAACGTATCACAATACTATTTACACAACATTTAGTATTCACACAAATACTTTAAATTTACACAAAATAGTTGTCATAAAAAAATATTCTCAAATTTTGAGATATAAGCATATATTGTCCTCACTCATACTAGGAAATCCTTAGCGGATTCTATACATGAATCCTAAGAAACTCTATCCAAGCTCCATGACTCGACACAGGATGATCCTAAGGATACTAGAACTAAAGCTCTGGTACCAACTGTGACGCCCTTAGGTTCACACAAGGCTACAGTCCGAGGTGAAACTAAGAATGTCAAACTTGCCATGCATCACACCGTGCAATAACATCTTTCACCAGCACAAATTACTATCTCTCTAATAGAGTCAACAACATGTGTAGGTACAAAAGCAAGTAAAAGATAATACAAGAGATATATGATGAAATGATAGAAATCAAAATGATATTTCATCATCCAACATACAGAAATATAAAGTCAATCTCTGAAATAACTAGTCTGGAGATCTTAACAAGTCTCAAATATAGAATATATGATAAAAGAAAATAAAGCACACAGCCTTTACAACTTCTAGAACGTAACTCTCAAATGTCTAAACAAAATATCTACAGTGGAGCTCCATAAATAAAATAAAACTATAAAAGAAAGATGGACGCTAATATGTATCGCCATCAACCTGTGACTCTACGTGAACCTAGCTCGTTACCTAAAATAGGAGGGGACGAGCGTCAAAGCGCTAGCGAGCAACAACACAACCAACCCCAAGGGAGAGGGCTCGTTGTAAATAGAAAATACAGTTGATATATATCACGAGCATAGGTACATCGAGCGAAATAATCCAAACAAGGAAACCCTCATGTATATACCTTCTATCTCAAATTGTAAATCCCTAAACACCAAACCCGAAATCTGATATAAGAACAATAATATAAAGAAGACACAGCCATCTCAAAACTCAAATACCATATCATGTCAAAACCCACATAAGTATCATGTCCAGCCTATGTAAGTGTAAGTGTCATACTCAAGGTTTAAACAGGTGTCCAACACATGGACTGAATGATGAATGTCCAACACATGGACTGAATATGATGAATGTCCAACACATGGACTGCACATAATAATTTCCCAACATATGGACTGAATGAAAAGTGTAAAATATCAATGAGATATATGAAAAGATGCATATACACTAATTTCACACGTGTCTCGGTGTGAAAATTCTAAACTCGTGTTCGCAAGTCATTTCACATGTAAAGATACATGATAAACAATAATTTCTAACACCAAATGTTTGAGGTGACTCCTCGTTCACATTAAAGCACACAACAAAAGTAAACATGCTCAAACTATGCCGGCGATCAACCGAAACAGGCAGAAACCCTTTACAGGTTTCTGTCTACTTCGAAACAAATCTAGAAGTGACATTATTATATCCCAAGCATAATATTACCGATATCAACATATATGAAATAATATGAAATGAAATTCTAGCTTGTAAATATATCGTTAAAACCCTAAACATTTATATACACATGTTTAAACATTTTAAAAGCAAAAAATTTTGATTTAACACATGTTTAATAAATTTCAGATCTAAAATTTGTCAAGGGTACTATTATGATCAATTAGAAAATCATAATAATATATTCTCACTTCATACGCTATAAAGATCTATCTTTTGTACAAAAAATACATTTTAAGCTCGAAAATCAAAAATAAAACTTAGTAAAAACATGCAAATAAATGGGTATAGAGTTGGGTGAGATGTTACTCACCTCAGATGCTGTAAATCTCCTACCATGTGAAAGAGAACCAATCCCTTTCGCTGCACAGCACAAATCCCGCTGAAAAACCCTCCGAAAATTCAAAAATCGCCAAAGAAAAGAACTAGGGTTTGAGAGAGGGGAAAAGGGGCTAGGGTTTCTGAGATCTGATGTGTAGAGGGTGTTTTCAAGTGAAGAGGGATTAAGTATTACGGTCAAACCCGAACCCAAAAATTCGAACAGACCCAAAACTGGAAAAAAAAGAAAGAAACTGGAAATCAGCCCGTCAGTCGACTTATCGGTTGACTGATCGGTCGACTGGTAAGTCGACTGAACAGATAATTTCCTGTTTCAGCTCGTCGGTCGACTTATCGGTCGACTTATCAGTCGACTGATCGGTCTACTTATAAGTCGACTGAACAGGTAATTTCCTGTTCATGCATGTTTTGCATATTTGTAAAAACCAATGCACAAAACTCTATATATATACACTCATATCATCTCTAATAACTTGTTATCAAGTATATCCATGACCTCAAGCTATTTATCACGATAAAAATTATTTATCACCAATAATTCACATATATTCATAATAAAAATACGGGGTTTTGCAACACCGAAGTGTCGATCTGAGCTTTTCTGGATGAGAAGCAGAAGGACGGTGGGTCAGTTGATAGTTTTGTCAAACGCTTTCTCAACAAGGCAATGAATTGCGGGGATCCTATTACAGAGGAGTTCATCTTGTAGACGTGCTATAACAATCTCTCCATCGATATCCTCGAAGTCATGGGGGTTGTCCCCTCAACCACCTAGAAGGAACTAAAACTACATGGAGAACAGGTTGAGCGTTTAATCAAAAGAAAGGAGCTCGAGAGGGGCCAACCAATGACTAAAGTACCTGCAACTGCTGACGATATTCATCAACAGCCACCTTGGAGGCAACAAAGGACTGTTAATCTGAAGTTCTAGGAGGAGTATTCTTTCAAAGATGATGAAGTTCTAACCATTTTCAAATACCTTCTCGCCAACAATAAGATCAAGCTACCACCGATTACAAATAAGGAGGAAGCAAACAAGATTTTGGATCCTAAGTACTGTGCGTAACACAGGAGGGTCCATCACCCCACCAAGAATTATATTACTCTAAAAAATAGCATTCAAGCCTTAGTTAATGTCGGCATCATAACGTTGAAAGAAGCCAAATGAGAATGGTTCCTTTGGCAGGTATATGAGGTTAAACTGCTCCCATACTCTAATGGGTATATGAGGTTAAACTACTCCCATCTTCGAACAGGTATATGAGGTTAAACTGCTCCCATCCTCTAACAGGTATATGAGGTTAAACTGGTCTCATCCTCCGATAGGTATATGAGGTTAAACTGCTCCTATCCTCCGATGAGCATAAGAGGTTAAACTGGTTCTCTGTGATACTCCAATGGGTATACGAGTCTAAACTGTTTTTCTTATTTCTAACAGGAAGTTCCTGGAGAATATTACACATAATATTCTTAAGGATAACCTGAGATCAAAGGTTTGTTCAAGTCTACGTCCAATATGCATTGCCGGGTAGCCTATTCTCGTAACAATGGCGAAGTATATGTATTCAAAATCATAGCACTATGTCTAAAAGAATTCATTCTTTTAGCATAACGTTATATGTAAAACGGGTTTCAACAATTCACGTGCTAGCCCGATTCAAACGGTAATTGGTAAAGACATTTCAAATCTGTTGATGGCTGAGGGTTTGCCAAAAATCCTATGAACACCTCGCAAGGGATGATTAAGTGTATGTATTCAAAATCATAGTGCTAAGTCTAAAAGAATTCATTCTTTTAGCACAACGTCACATGCAGAACGGACTTAAACAATCTGCATGCTAGCCCGACTCAAACGGTAGTCAGTAAAGGCTTATACAATTCGTTGATGACTGAGGATTTGCCAAAAATCCTATAAGTCTGATAGTCATTGATGCATTAGCTTCATTAGTTGGTCTCGTGACTTAAGCACCCAAGACAACATCAATTCCAACTGAAGACTCCACGAGGAACTTTGAAAGCATTTGCAATGACAGTCGTATCAGCTCCAATAGCTGATCTTACAACCAAAACTCCCCTGAGGTTTGTAGGCGTCAAAAATTGCCGATAGGTCCCCACAAACAGCTCAGTGTTAACGAACGACGATTGAACGTCACTACCCGGTTCACAAGAGTTCAAATGACGTCAGTAAGCACCTGAAGTGAACCGACGAACTACGTGAGCCGACAGAACCTCAGAACAACGGGGATATGGATTGACCGAAAACCCCGCGACCACCGCAATTGGACCAGCACCCGCCGTGTCCTGATCATCCCACTGATAATCCAACCATCGGGATCAACGGGGCTATTCGTCTGAATTCCAACGCATCCGAAATCAGTCGAATCCGAGTTCGGACGAAAAGTCAATCCATATCCCCGTTGTTCTGAGGTTCTGTCGGCTCACGTAGTTCATCGGTTCACTTCAGGCGCTTACCGACGTCATTTGAACTCTTGTGAACCGGGTAGTGACGTTCAATCGTCGTTCGTTAACACTGAGCTGTTTGTGGGGACCTATCGGCAATTTTTGACGCCTACAAGGTTAAGTAAATAACTAACGGGACGTAAAGGTGAAATCTATACATGCAGAAGAACCAAGCCTCAATAGTTAGCATTGCAGCCTCTATACTTGGGACTGCCACGTGTTGCAATGAAAGTAGATACTGGTCAATGTGTTGCAATGACGGTCAACGCTGGTCAACACGTAGCCGTGAGTCAACGCGGGTCAACGCATTGTAATGAAAGTCAACAATGGTCAACACGTTATGATGAATGTCAACGTCAGTCAACGCATCGTGATGAAAGTGAATACTAGTCAACACATTGTGATGAAGGTCAATGTGTCGACAATTTTTGCCAAAACAAGGCTTCGATCAATTCCAAAGCAAAGGATAATCCTAGGGAGTTCGATCGCGATTCAGATGCGAATCCCTGATGAAGATAATCAGTTCAATGTTGACTTAATAACATGAGCTAAGATCAGAAACTAATACATCAGTTTTAGTTTTAGACTTCGACAACGGCCAGACGATAAACGCAGCACCGGAAAATTTTAGCTATTCGACAAAATACTGAATAGGCTAAAAATTGAAGAAGTCAAGAACAAAAGCCAATTACAGATCTTTTTACACCAACTAAAGAATGGGACTATCATATCTAATGTATTCCAGACTCTTTTATAAAAGAAACAAGACTAAAACACTTTGGAGGGGGTATCTGTAGGCGTCAAAAATTGCCTATAAATTCCCGCATGCAGCTCGAGACGAAAAGAATAGGATGAACATCATTATCTAAATCAAGGAGGATTATCTAATGTTATAGAGAAGCTAACAAACACATGAAGCGAGTTGATAAAACATACAAATCAATGGGATGGTACAATAACAAAGAAGCGACTCGACCTGGGGTTATGTTTCACCCACAAAGGAGTAAGAACCCCTCATGTCTCGCTCATCTCATGGGTGTATCACCTATGGTAGTTTGTAGATCTCATTGTGAGCTTTCTAACATTCCTTAGATCACTTCATTTGAGGTCGGACGAAGGAGTTAGAGCTAAAACACTCAAGATAGTCCAGACTGTTTCGCACCTGCGAGACACCAACTGTGTCTCGCACATTTTGGCCACGATACGATTCGAATCTAAAGAATCTCAAAAGATAGAAGTTGTAGGTCTCTTTGTTATATTCCCAATGCATTTTAAATTATCTCATTCTGAGTTCTTACGAAAGAGTTGAGAGTAAAATATCCGAGATAGTCCAAGCTGTCTCGGACATGTGCGAGACAGTCAAAGTGACTCGCGCCCAAATCAGTTCCCGACGTGTTTTCTGATAAAATTGGCTTCTAGAATTCCTTGAGGTCATCCATAAACATGTGGGGTTCTCATTAAATGTGGGGAAGCTGTTACATAACCAAAAACCTACCTAAACGGATAATAATGGTTGTTCTTCGACCTTTTCAACAAATACGGTAATCATATCCATAAATATAGCATTTAAAGCCTATAAATATACCCCTAGAACTCTCATAAAAGTAGATCTAAAGAGAGCCATGAATTTTAGAGGAGCTAGGGCAAGTGGAGCACGAATTTCAGAGGAGGGCTAGCAGATCTTGGCGAACTTCAGCATAAAGAGGAAGTTATTCGAAGGATCTGAGGCCCGTTCCCTCTTTCATCCAGATCAAACTTGGTTTTGATCTTGAGAAGAGTCGTAATCTCGCTTGATCGAGATTATCACTTTCACGATTGTTTCCTTTGTGAAGCAAGAGTATTAATTAATTTTTCTGTCAACCGGATCTGATTCGCAGCGGTCCACGCACTAACGCGTCCCCGGTACTGGCGAAGATCCCACGCAAACAGAGACTAATAAATAGGACCTCTGTGTTGTTTGATAAAGTTGTAATCTTTTATTTTTTATTGTATAAGAAGTTCATATAAAAAGATCAACTTTTCTATTTTTTGAACTTGTAATCGATAAACAATTGTAACAAGTTCAATGACAATGAAAAAGTTAACTTTTGAATCAAACAATGTTATCCCACTAGGAATGCAGTCCCATCTAGTTTTAGGCTACTCAATATTAATGAAGCTAATTTTGAGCTTAAACAACACTTCATAAACATGCTTTTAAAATTATTAAGAAATCAGGTGTTTTAGCAAAATCTGGTGTTTTAGCAGTTTTTAGAATCTATGCTGAATTGATTTTACAAAATCAGGTGTTTTAGCAGTTTTTAGAATCTGAAATATTTATGTTCAAATATTTTATTTCTCACAAATGGGAAGTGATATTTCATAAATTATTTCTCTAACATGTTTACAAACATGTTTTCAAATGTACATCAAAATTTTATGATTTTTGGAGTTGATTTTCTATTTGTAATTGATTTTATAAAGCCAGCTATGTAAAAATTCCAGAATCTGCCAAAACTGTCAACGGTTAACTTTATCAGTCGACGGATGACATCATCAATCAATTGATAAAATGTTTTTAGCCTATAATGGCTATTAACAGCTACTTTTTGTTTTTGTGAGTTTTTGGGGGTTTTTGACTGGTTTAAGAGGCTATAAAAATCTCTCAACTTTCATTATTTCATATGGATGTTTAAGAAAGTTTCAAAACAATTTTACAAGTGTTTAAGTTCGGTTTTAAGTTTGTTTTCAAGAGGAGTTATGTGAAGAAGGTTTTACAATAGGAGATCATTTTTGTTTGGGCTTTCAATCTTCCAATCTCTCCCTCTTGTTCATTAGAGAAGTTTTTCTAAACTCAATTTCTAACTTCATTTATATTTAATATTGATTATTATTTCTATAAGCTAGATTTTCATATTGAGTTTAGTTTTGAATATTTTTCATTGTTTACATATACAACCATTGAGCTTCTAGTATTATCATATTGAGTATATTTGGGTTGTGGGGAGTGTATCTTTGAGAGTGAGGTTACATAGATTTCTCATCCATTATAGAGAACAAATTATTTGTATTGAGCCTAATTTGTGTGTTCACATTGTATTACACAAGTACAGCAAGAGGAGTGTGTGGTGAGAGACGTGGTCAGTTCTAAGAGGAGTAGGGTCAGTAGTAAAGTCTAAGGAGAGGTAGTAATTCCGAACACTTGAGGAAGGTGACACATGAGAGGCCAACACTTGATGTGGTAGTTGTGTAGTTACTAGTGTGAATTGTAAACATTTGTCAATGAGCATAGAAAACCGATTGTGAGGTGTAAATGTTTTTGAGTGAATATGGAAAACCTATTTGTGATAGTGGATTCTCCCCGAGAGTGGGGAGCTGCGATGTAGGTCGTGGAGACCGAACTCCGTGGTCATTCCTTGTACTTGCGTTTGTCTTGGTATATTTCTTTTGCACTTTGTTACATTCTATATCACCATTGTTGCATGTTTATTTTACCCTTGTTTATACTATATATCCTTGCATATAACTTGTTGAATATCATACTTGCTAGGATATAATTGTTAATAAGTTTTAAATTGGCATTAAATCGGATTAGATTAGCATAAACCCTACTCATCCCTCCCCCACCCCCTCTAGGGTACTTTTAATTGGTATCAGAGCTTCGTGTTTTTTTATTTGTGGCTTAACCGCCTTGAGTTAAATATCCAAGCTTTTATATTGTTACTAATCTTGTTTTAATATTTATTTTTGCTTGCATAACACATTATGGATATGCACGGTGCATCTAGCTTAGGTTATGCTATTAATGTTTCTCCTCGTTTAGATAATTTCCTATATGCTCAATGGTGTGTTAGATTTAAATTTTTTGTTTGATCTAGAAATTTTGATTTATGGGAAATTATAGATGGTGCCTATATTGTTCCCACTTTGGAGAAATCCAAGTGGAGTAAAAATTATCATAAAATGTTTACAATGAATAAGCTTTTGTTAGAATTTCTGCATAATGCTTTTGATTCATCGTTTTCTATCAAGCTTGATTTATTTGATAGTACTTACACATTGTGAAAATTCATAGAAGCACATCAAGGGGACTTGGAGGAGATTCGATGCGCTTAAGCGAAATCAACTTCAAGTAAGGTTGGAGCATCATCATTATGCATACAGCCACTAGGCGATAGCCCTAGTATGGTATGTGATTCGGAATCTGAATGTAATTTATCTATTGATGAACTCGCATGTGCATATGATAGATTAATGCATGCCTACACTAAATTGCACAATAATTTTGTTAGTTTGAAAAGCAAGCATGTTAATTTGAAATCCGATCATGAGACTTTAGCATCTAAGTTTGACATCATTCCTAATAAAAATGTTAATCTTAAATAGAGCAATAAAAAATTAAATATTAAAATTGCTAGTTTATCTCGTGAGAAAAACAATGCCATATTTGAAGTAGAGAACATTAGAAATAAGTTTAATTTTTTCAAAAATAATGATATATGTTCCACTTCTAATAACAACACATTTGTGCAAGCTAATGAGTTGAATCATGTTAAGAACCATATTTCATCCTTAGATTCAACATTGAAAACATGCATTGTAGATAAAAAGAAACTTATAGACCTATGTGCAAAGTCTTGTGCTAACTCTTCAAAACCAAGCACTCACTATGCACATATGTATAGCAAAGTTTATAAGTGTTCTATTTGCGGCCAAAAAGGCCATATTGCTAAATTTTTCTATGATGCACATAAAACCTCTAAGACTAATACTTATTGTGCATCTCATAAGGCTTCTTCGTCACACACACATGCACATACTCATAATGTTCATCATAAGCAAGCTAGTTTGTTTAAATATGATTATTGTGGTTGTTTCGTCATTTGACCAGGTATTGCTTTGATTTGAAAAAGAATTCACTCTTGCCAAATGCTTCTAAAAGACCACATGTATTTGAATGTGATTTTTGTGGTAGATTTGGCTATTTGGCAAAGTTTTGTTTAGATTTAAGAGAATGTTCAAACTTGCCAAAATTTTCAAATAGATCACCTTTGTTTGATGATGTTTCTCATTTGTAAAATAAATTTAAAAGACAATCTTTATTTGCAAATGATTCCCGTACATGCCCACTAGGTCAACACAAACCTTTTAGTGTACAAAATATTGTTTTGACCATGTTAGTGCACAAAATATACCCAAAAAGGATCATAACCCTAGGACTTTAAGCTTAAATGATAGGAGTCATGTCCCTAAATCTTTCGGCACCAAGAATGTTTGTGTGCCAAAACAAAATTGATTGTGCTTATTTTGTATTTTTGATTTTTTTATTTCTTTTTATTTTATTTGAATTTCATATTTTTATAACAATATAAATTTATAAGAATTTTTAAAATCTCTCATACTTTCCTTTAAAATAAAGCATTTTCAAATATATATGTACATTTACATTGTTAAAAAATTAAATGTGATTTTTGAATTTTAAAACTATAGTTCATGATTCTCATATGATTTGTAGTCTTGGTTTGAACTATGAAGTTTTTGGTTTACTTTGGTGTAAACAAAGTTTTTGTGCTTTATGAGATCATTATAAACACTTTGAAGATGATATTTATATGTTTGAGCTTATGGATCATCTCATTTGTGCTTTATAATGTACCTTTATATGATTAGTCTTTTATGTTTGCTCACATAATTATCATGCTTACATTTTTTGTGATGCAAATATGGATTAAAACAAACTGTAAAAGCTTGGTATGATTGTTTATCAAGTTTTTATTGTTAAAAATAATATTATTGATATTCGTTTGTTTTATCCAAAGCATACCATTTTTTAATCCCTTGCGGATAAAACATATAAATGTTTTGACATTAATAGTTGCTTAATCACTTGTTCTTCAAATATGATGATTTATAGATTAAGCAACTATTAATGTCAAAACATTTATATGTTTTATCCGCAA
>BQKN01034763.1:0-15735 GCA_022839385.1 Asparagus kiusianus
AGAACTTTTGTTATTTGCATTGTTTCAGGTATTGATTTGCAAGAGTTTGAGACTAACTAAAATTTTGCAACTTCAGTCCCATTGGTACTCAAATTCAGCGTTCATCTGTAACTCTGGGATATATCAGTAAAGTGGTCCGTATGGCTTAATAACAATGCAAGTAACACCAATGAATTGGTATTCTAGGAATACTAAGACACATCACTAAGAAATGAAAAGATGAGTATCAAATATCAAAAAAAAAAAAATCGACGAAAACACAGCCAACGCTCTTGCAAATCAATACCTGAAACGATGAGTTCGACGGCAATGATGACGACAATGTCGACTGCGAAATCCGTCGGCGGCATGGGGACAGCGAGATAGACGGCGCGATCGACGGCAACGGTCTGGGACTTGGGTCGCGGCTGCGGGCGACGGTCTGGGACGGTCGATAACGCCTACGGGCGACGGCCTGGGTCAGGCGACAGCTGCTGCGGGCTGGAGCGGGCGAGATCGGGGTCGTGGCGAGAGCTAATGTCACGGCGGCCTCGAGCGGCTGGAGCGGGCGACAGCGAGATCTGGATCACGGCGGGTGGAGCGGGCGACGACGGCGAGATCTCGGTCACGGCAGCTGGAGCGGGCGACGATAGCTGGAGTTCTCTTTTTCAATTTAGGGCTGAGGTGAAATAGGGATTTTGAGGAGAGAGACGTTGATACGGGGAAAGGGGGTATTTTGGGGTTTTTGCCTTGATTAGGTATAAATACTACTGCTAAAAGTATTGTATTTTGGATTTGGGTTTAAAGACAAATACAAAAAGAAATTTGGGCTTAGAGATACAACTAATACTACTTGGGTTTAAAAATAAAGGGAGGTAAACTATTGGACCTAAAGACAAAAAGCCCTTTTATTTATCGCGACTTTGTAAATTTTCAATTTTATTCTAGGGCATGTTTGGTTTGCTTAAATGGCCCATGGAAACTCACTTCTAAGCGTGACATCAAGTCCATCTAGGATTTTTTTGTTTCCGCTTGTTTCTTTTCATGTGTTTGGTTCGTTTAGAGATGTTGAGGAAAATGGAGCTGAAAACACATTCACCTCAACTTTTTTCCTCTCTCCGGTTTCTATCCCAGCAGAGTGAAATTGAGCTGAAACCCTAACCGCCTCTGACAAGTTCTCTCTGTTTCTCACGTTGATTTTTTTGGGAAGAAATAAAATGCTAGGGTTACCTCTCTTGCCTCTCCCTCACTGTCAGACATCTCCCGCGGCCATTGCGTCGGCTTCTTCGTCACTATTTTCTTGTTCGTCGTCTTCGTCTTTCGCCTTATTCACCCGCTTCTTCGTCATTGTTAATTGCTCACGAGTTCCTAAACTTGTGATTATTTTAATTAAATTTTTGATTTTGTGGTTAGGGTGAGGTTGAATTGTGTTGGATTAGAAGATGAAGAAGGGGACTATTGTGATCATTTGGAGTATAGATCACTTGCCGGAAGAATTGTTTTTCACCCGAAATTGCTTTTTTTGTTTAGGCTTATTCCTGAATTGGTTTGATGAGGAAGAAGGGGGCTTATTCTTGAAATGTTTTTGATTTGATGTTGAGATCTGAAATGCCAGTGTTGCCTGAATTTTTGCTTCTTAAAAATTTCTTGTTTACAACTTCCATAATAGCCACATAGTAGTGGATTGTTTCATTGTGCTTTACCTTTATGTTTGAAGTTATCGTTGTCTTCTCCATCTCATATTGTTGATAGTTCATCTTAAGTGGAGCATTTTCTGGTCTTATAGCTGGAGCAGAGGAGTTAATAAACTAATTTTGACATTTAACGTCTCCTCTATTACTTGTAATTTCTTGATGGCACATGACATTCTGTAATAGTCTCATGCAGACGCACAATTGTTGATGTTGCTACTACTATGACTTCCCTTCAATGTTACACTTATTTTCTTGTTTTTATGTTAACATTAATCTCTATGTAATCTACAAAGTGGAGTGAATAAAATCTAATAAAAAGAAGCAGTTGTCCATTTTTTGTGCTTTTCGACATCTAGAAGATGACTTCAGTGACAAAAATAGGCAATGTAATATGGTGTATAACTAATATAATCATCAATAGTCTGGTGTTTGATATCAATTTATCAACATTTAGGCTAGCTAGTTCCATGTCCCTTGTTTTCCCTTATTAAGATTACTTTTATTATTTTTTAGTAATGAGATGCTTATTAGTGTGTCCATTATAATACTCAAGTTAATAGGGAGAAATATCTGGTGATGTGCAGCAAATGATTTTTTTAATTGATCTTGTATGTGTAAACACAAGAAAGATTTTTGAAGTGTCAAACAAGTCTAGTGATTTTCTTTTGTATTAAACATAAGCATTCATCACTGAAGCAACATTACTCTTGCGGTGATTCTGTAGCTATACTAGTATGGTGCTCTCATTGGTTGGTTCATGATATGTGGAGAGAATTAAGCCTAGGTCTTACAACAACCAAATAAATAAGTTACCTTCATGATGCAACTCATTAAAGAATGACAATCTGATATGTAGGTTGCACTATATTAATTGAGAACAAGGCTTGAAAGTTGAAGTTGTTTGGGAACAAGGTTTGAAAGTTGAAGTTGTAATTATGTCCAGATTCTCAACCCTTAGTGTGCACACATTGCTTTTTGAATTTTATTTAATAGTTGGCTACATGGTATCCCATGAGACCACATAGATGGTTTGCATGCAATTACATGCTTTTCCCCCTGAATTTTTGTTAGGATATGTGTAGCCTAACTATCAGACTCGCTCTTTACTTCAGATCAAAGAAGAAACAGGAGAAACAGGATCAACGACGACAAAGTTCAAGCAAAACGACGAAGAACGCATTTTTACTGAATCGCGGTCGACCGCGTATGGCGTGGCGGTAGACCGCAAACGTGCACAGGAAGACACTTTGGCCAGGAGCTCGTCGTGGTCGACCGCGCATGGCGCGGCGGTCGACTGCCAAAAATCTCGAGAGCAACCTAGATTTCAGTCATCGTTGTGGTCGACCACGAGTGGCGCGGCGGTCGACCGCCAAAAGTCCAGAGACTTTTCATCAGCAGCAGGCTTCGTCGCGGTTGACCGTGTGGTGTGGCGGTCGACCGCCAAAAGTCCAAAGACTTTTCTGAATTTCGAGCAGCTGCGCGGTCGACCGTGCGTGGCGCGGCGGTCGACCGCGAGTTGGGTTTTGGCCCAGTTTGGTTTTTTGATCTGTTTCCTATTGCTATTTGTAATACTCTTATATCTATAAAAGGGTTGATTAGGACATGATGTAAAAAAGACGAAAATAGTGAAATTTTCTCCTGCGACGGCCGTGGACGTAGTTTCTCACATTGGGAAGCAAACCACGTAAATCTTGTGTGTTTGTGATTGTGATTTTTTCTCTACTCTCTCCTAAATTTCTATTTTCAAATTACATCAGGGGGGTTGTGCATCCTCAACAAGTGGTATCAGAGTAATCAGGTTCAGCGCGGGTGATTTGAGGTCAGAGACATGGAATCTGAGAACGAAACATCCAAGATTGAGAAGTTTGACGGAACAAACCTCGGGTTTTGGAAGATGTAGATGGAAGATTACCTCTATCAGAAAGATTTATACCTACCATTGGGAGAGAAGCCAGCGGATATGAAGGATGCGGAGTGGAAGCTATTGGATCGAAAGGCCCTTGGAGCGATCAGGTTGACCTTGTCGAAATCAGTAGCGTTCAACATCAAGAATCAGAATATGACGGCGGATCTCATGGCAGTGTTATCCAGTATGTATGAGCAGCCCTCTGCGGCGAATAAGGTACATATCATTAGAAAGTTGTTTAATTTGAGGATGTCCGTGAGCCAAAAATTCAACGAACACCTGAATGAGTTTAATGAGATCACGGATCAATTAAACTCGGTCAATATTCAATTTGATGATGAAATCCAAGCCCTCTTGATACTTGGTCAATTACCCAACAGTTGGAAGGGTACCGTTATTTCAATTAGCGGATCATGTGGTAAATCAAAACTAAAGTTTTCAGAGATGGTGGACATGATTATGACTGAGGAGATTAGAAGACAAGAGGAAAGAATTTCTAATTAAGGGTCGGTATTGAATTTTGAGAGCAGAGGTAGAAACAGAAACAGAAATAGAGGGAATAGTCGAGGAAGACCTAATTCGAGGAACGGAAGGTCAAAGTCTAGAAATCGTAAGAACAAGAAGGAGATTGACTGCTGGAATTATGGAAAGTTTGGCCACTATGAGAATTAGTGCCGAGAACCCAAGAAGGATAAGGAGAACAAGACTGAAGTGAACGTGACCTCAGGAGAATCAGAAGATGCCCTAATATGCTCGTTGGAGAGCAAGACTGAGTCGTGGGTGCTGGATTCAGGAGCTTCATTTCATGCTACCTCAAATATAGATTTATTTGAGAGCTATGTTTTAGGAAACCTAGAAAAAGTCTATCTTGGTGATGATCAGCCCTGTGATATTGTTGGTAAAGGAGTCGTGTAGATCAAACTCAAAGGGTCTACATGGAAGCTGAGTGATGTGAGACATGTTCCTAGTTTGAGGAAGAATCTGATTTCCATAGGACAATTGACGAAAGAGGGATATGTATCAACCTTCGCATGTGATATGTGGAAGGTTACAAAGGGGCCCATGGTTGTTGCCCGTGGTACGAAGACTGGATCCCTCTACATGACGATAGATGCACGTGGTTCTATTGCAGTGGCTGAAAGTAAGGAAGACCCAAATTTGTGGCACCAGAGGCTTGGTCACATGAGTAGCAAAGGCCTGAAGGTTATGCAGTCGAATGGGAAGTTACCAGGTTTGAGGTCGGCTGACATTGACTTATGTGAAAGCTGTATTCTTGGGAAACAAAAGAGAATAAGCTTCAAAAGGGTTGGCAGAACTTCTAAAGAAGAGAAGCTTGAGCTAGTTCACACAGATGTGTGGGGTCCAGCATCGGTACAATCCACCAGTGGAAGGTTATATTTTGTGACCTTCATAGATGATCACTCAAGGAAGACTTGGGCCTATTTCATGAAACACAAATCAGAAGTGTTTGAAGTCTTCAAGAGGTGGAAGGCTATGGTAGAGAACGAAACCGGTTTGAAGATAAAGAAGCTTTGATCAGACAATGGAGGCGAATATGAAGATTCAGAGTTCAAGAGGTTCTGTTATGATAGTGGCATCGGATTGGAGAGGACAGTGCCAGGTACACCACAATAGAATGGCATAGCAGAACGGATGAACAAAACGTTGACTGAGAGAACCAGAAGCATGCGTTTACAAGTAAGACTTCCAAAGCAATCTGGGCAGAAGCAGTCAACACAGCTACCTACTTAATCAACTGGGGACCATCAGTGCCTTTAGAGCATAAATTATCTAAAGAAGTATGGAGTGGAAAGCAGGTACACCTTTCTCACCTGAGAGTATTTGGATGTGTTTCATATGTTCATCTGAGTGATCATGTAAGAAACAAACTTGATCCTAAATCATTGAAATGTTTCTTTATTAGCTATAACGGTGATGAGTTTAGCTACAAGTTCTGGGATGAGCAGAACAAGAAAATCATCAGAAGCATAGATGTGGTCTTTAATGAAATGGTCCTCTACAAAGATCGTGATGTCGTTCAGCCTACTAGTTCGGTGCAGTCTGAGCCCACATACTTCGAGTCAGATGATGCCTCAGATGGAGGCAATCCCGAAGCTAGTTCTGATGAAGAAGAAGAGAAGAAGAGTTGATGGATGAGACAAACTCAGAGGGGCAAATGAAGATGGAGAGCATGTTTCGCCCGTTAGAGAGTTGAGGCGGTCAGCAAGAGTCCCCAAGCCTAATCTGAAGTATCCGTCACTATAGCCCAGAGCTCATTTGAACTACCTACTACTGAGTGACGGTGGAGAGCCAGAAAATTATGATGAGGCACTTTGAGTGGATGATGTGAGCAAGTGGGAGCTTGCTATGAAAGATGAAATAAAATCCTTGAACACCAACAAGACATGGGAACTTGCAAAGTTACCAGCAGGGAAGAAGGCCTTGAACAACAAATGGGTGTACAGAATCAAGGAGGAACATGATGGTTCCAAGAGATACAAGGCTAGATTGGTGGTGAAAGGATTTCAGCAGAGAGAAGGAGTTGACTACACAGAGATCTTCTCTCCTGTAGTCAAACTGACTACAATCAGAACAGTCATGAGTATTGTTGCAGCTGAAAATCTACATCTCAAGCAGCTAGATGTAAAGACAACTTTCCTCCACGGTGACCTAGAAGAAGAGATATATATGCAGCAGCCAGAGGGGTTCACTCAGAAGGACAAAGAGAAGATGTTGTGCAGATTGAAGAAGAGATTGTATAGCCTGAAACAAGCTCCAAGGCAATGGTATAAAAAGTTTGATGGATTCATGCACAGGAACGGGTACTCCAGGTGCAATGCTGATCATTGTTGCTTCGTCAAGGAGTTTGACAATAGTTATATTATCCTACTTTTATATGTTGACGACATGAAGGATTTAGGCGCAGCGAAGCAGATATTAGGGATGAAGATCAGTAGAGACAAGCTCTTAGGCACACTACGGCTATCTCAGGCCGAGTACATTAGGCAGATGCTTGAGAGATTCAGGATGAGTGGTGCTAAGGCCGTTAGCACACCGTTAGTTAGTCATTTCAAATTGACTAAGGAGCAGTGCCCTAAGACTGATGAAGAGAAAGACTACATGGCTAAGGTTCCATATGCTTCAGCCATTGGAAGCCTCATGTACGCCATGGTATGTACGAGACCTGACATTGCCCATGCAGTGGGAGCTGTGAGTAGATTCATGTCAGATCCAGGAGAGCAGCACTGGGAAGTAGTAAAGTGGATTCTAAGGTACCTACGAGGTACAATAGAAGATTGTTTATGCTTCAAGAGAGGCAAGTTAGTTCTGCAGGGTTTTGTTGATGCAGACTATACTGGTGAGATAGACCAGAGAAGGAGCACTATGGGATACGTGTTCACTTTGGGCTCTACAGCTATTAGTTGGGTTTCTCAGTTGCAGAAGATCATTGCTTTATCAACGACAGAGGCTGAATATGTTGCTATGGCAGAGGCAAGCAAAGAGATGATATGATTGTAGGGTTTCTTGGAGGAGTTAGGATAGAAAAGTGAGAAGAGTGTCTTACACTGTGATAGTCAGAGCGCAATTTATTTGGCGAAGAACCCAGCTTTTCATGCAAGGACCAAACACATACAGGTCCGTTACCACTTCATAAGATCAGCGTTGGACGAGGACATGTTGGAACTTGTGAAGATTCAAGGAAGTAAGAACTTGGCCGATATGCTTACTAAGGTTATCACTATGGAGAAACTGAAGTTATGTTCAACTTTAGTTGACCTCATTACTTAATGATATGGAGGTCGTCGCTGCAGAGAGAGGTGATAAAGATTGATAGTTAGTCTCCAAGTGGGAGATTGTTAGGATATGTGTAGCCTAACTATCAGACTCGCCTTTTACTTCAAATTGAAGAAGAAACAGGATCGACGACGACAAAGTTCAAGCAAAACGACAAAGAACACATTTTTACTAGATCACGGTCGACCGCGCATGGCGCGATGGTCGACCACAAACATGCACAGGCAGGTGCATTTGGCCAGGAGCTCATCGAGGTCGACCGCGCATGACGCGGCTGTAGGCATCAAAAATTGCCTATAGGTCTCCACGAAAAGCTCAGTGTTAAGGAATGACGATGAACGTCACTATCCGGTTCACAGGATTTCGATTGATGTCGGTGAACGCTTGAAGTGAATCGACAAACTACATGAACTAACAGAATTTCGGAATAACGAAGGTACAGGCTAATCGGGAGCCCTGCAATGTTTACAAAAAAGGAACAACGCCCTTCGTGTCTCATTCGTTCTACAGATGATCCAACCATCGGAGCTGATAGAACTCCTCGTCGGCTTTCCAACGTGCTTCGAATCACTCAAATCCGAGTTCGTACGAAGAAGTTACGGTGGAAACGAACGAACATACGAAAAAAGCGGCGTCTCAACACTTCGAGGTGTCTCGGCCATGGCCGAGACACCCAAGGGTGTCTCGGTTCAGGTGGAGACACCCTAGGGTGTCTCCAACACAGATTTGGGCCCTTATACGATTTTAACCGCCCGTTATCTCCTGGAGCCTATAAATACAAGCCTCAGACCCTTATTTTTTTAGATCTGGAGTTTTGGAGAATTGGCGAAGCCCTGCCGGATTGAAGAGTGATCGAGTTTTTCAACGCAAGAGATCAAGAGTTCTCATATCTGCATCACCCGTACCCGATCCTTAGGATTATCCCGTTGTGGTAATTCTAAGAAGAGCAATTATCTCGCTTTTATCGAGATAGGCGCTTCTGTTTCTAGATCTCCTCGCGGATCGACGAAGCTCTGAACCTGATCTGACTGTTAGGTAGTCCACGGATATCGACATCCCCGTCACAGGCTAAAGACCCACGCAAGCAAGAGACGACGAACGGATCTTGTGTTATTTTCGAGAAAGTTGTAATTTTTCATCTTTTCTTTTGATTAAGATCTGAATTCTTTGTAAAGACTAATATTATAATGAGTTCAGCAATGAAAGCAACTTTTATCGAAAATAAACTGGCGATCACAGTGGGAGCCAACAGCCTCGCTGCCGAGGCTGTCGTGACGCAACCGACATTCAAGATCCGGGTGAACGAAGAGATCGAATATGAGTTCGATCAACAGAAGTTTGAAGAGTACCTCTCTTCCTCCTCCTCCAGATCCGCCTCTCCAAACAGGCGCAGGAAGACCTCCTCTTCCAAGGACGTTCGCGGGACCTCGGGATTGAAGATCCAAGATCCCCTCGCCGTTGCTGCACCCGTGCCCCGTGGCATCCCTGCAGCATCCAAAGAGGTCGAGGCTGCAGATCCAGAACTCCCCTCCGCCATGGGGGTAACTGCTGAAGATGTTCCAGCTTTGTCAAAAAGGGCGCGCCAAAGACGGCATCAACGTCTTGTGCGACGATTGGCCAAGGCCACGGAATCAATGGACGGGGTCCGTTACACAGAGGACCTAAAATCAAGGCAACGCCAAGAACAACAACGGCGAACCGCCAACATCTCCTCTAAGGAGGAGACAAACGAATGGGTACGCGTCAAGAAGAATCGCTCTACACTCGAGGAGCAAATCAAGAAACGCCGCGCATTGCTTGCGCACGCCCGAGTCCTTCTGCAGAAAGCGGAAGAGATGCAGAAAGAAGAGACGGTCAAGAAGCCGCTTAGACACAAGCGGGTGTGGGTGCCAAAGACGAAATCGGCGCCTAAGACAAAAATGGACGGAGTTATCGTCCAAACTTCTTCAAATCCAGATCCCGTTTCCCCTGTCCCCGTACTTCCAACGGAGCCAGACAAGGACGCGGGTCCTACAAGATCCAGAGTTTCTTTGAAAGGTCGCCTCGGCCCTTTACTAGAAAATCGAGGTAAAGCACCTGTCAAGGAGCGATTGGGACCATTAAAAGGTCCACAAACGACAAACCAGACTGGGGGTCGTACCAATCCTCCTAAAAAAGATAACAGAGGGAAAGCCCCTGTTACCGACCGTATTGGATTGCGGGTCGAAGTTCAAGAGCCCGTTAAGTTTTCACGCTCGCAGAAGCGTAAACTTGAACGTGCGACTTTTGAAAACGCTAATAAAGCGTCATATCCACAGAGGGAAGCACATTCGTCTGATGATGATGGTGTTATACCTGGGAAGTCATGCCAGAACTCTATGGGTTACTCCAGTTACCAAACTGACGAGTTGTACTATAGAGCCGGGAGGGCGGATAAGTCTCAAAAGAGATACACTCAAGACACGGAGTCTCACTGCCCGTGTGCCAACATAATCAAGGCGGTATTGTCAGAATGCTGCTGTTCTAAAGCCCCAAGGAGAGTCTCGGTGTTCGAGAGAATTTCCAAGCCAAGGTGTTTCCGTAGGAAGAAGTTCGTCCGCCAAGAGGACAAATACCCAGAAGTGTCCGTTAATATGACCGGCAGAGGGAAATCGACACGACAATTTAGCCTAGATCAGTTTGCCGAAGTATCCCAGCGTGTGACTCGATTGCGATCAGGGGCTAATAGGCGAAAGAATTACCAAAAGATGCAAAAGGGACTTCCTTTGGAAGAGGAGGTGTCAGATGCTAGTTCAGATTCTTGCTCGGCTATAGCGTCCGATGACACGGCATCGAGTGCGGGACAACCCTACGAGTCATTTATGATCAGCGCCGAACAAGTAACCAAGATGCTTGAAGATGCCCTGACTAAGCAGAAGGAAAGTTTCAAGTTTAAGATGGAGATGACCATGCAGCAGATGAGAGAGATGCATGACCAGCAAATCGCGGCGCTGACAACTCACCAAGGAGAACCCAGTCGTCGCAATAATCCGAATCAAGATGAGAACAAACGGGAAGAGGATAATGTTAATATCCCTCCTGTCAACAATAATAATGGGGGTGGCCCTTCGGATGATAATAACACAAAGGAGGACCATGTTACTTCTCCTCGAAATCACTCGAAGACAGATACGAGTGAAGACAAGAAAATGAAGGACTTGGAGAGCAAAATCAACGCGTTGATGAATGCTCAAGAAGTGAAGAGGTCCGGCATACCATGTCCATACCCAAGGAAGTGGGAATCGATTCCATATCCAGCAAAGTTCAATTTAATCAACTTCACGCCGTTTGATGGAAAGGGTTCCCCTACCCAACACTTAATATATTTTAAATCTCATTTAGGGATAATCTCCGGAAATGAACCCTTAATGGTGCGGTCATTCGTTGGCACTCTTCACGGAGCAGCCTTCGATTGGTATCGCCGCCTCAAGCCAAGGAGTATTAGCAGTTGGGATGACATGGAAGACATGTTTCTGACAAACTTCTTCGACGAAGACACCGAGATTTCAATCGGCACGCTATTTGATGAGAAACAAAAAAATGGTGAGACGGTCGAAACTTTGTGAAGAGATTCCGAAACAAAGCAATGAACTGCAGAGATCCAGTCAGCGAAGACTTTATTCTCGAGACTTGTCATAATAATCTTTCGTTGGACATCCTCGAAGCTATGAGAATGGCACCACCGAAGACCTGGAAGGACTTAAAAGTGCGGGGAGAATGAGTCGAGCGATTCTTTAAAAGAAAGAAAGCGGAAAGAGGTCAAATAACAAATAACGCTCCGCAACAGAACTTTGTCCCTAAAGGTAAGGGAAAAGCATAAGTGAATGTTGTGGACGCAAACCAAATATTCGAGGTGCAAGCACAACCGCAACAGCAGCAACAAAAGGCGCCTCAACAATCAAGGTGGCAGCAACAGCCCCAGAAGCTAAAGGCCTCAGAACCGAAGTTTCCGAAGGTCTATTCATTCAAAGATGATGAAGTTCCCGGTATTTTTAAATACCTTATCGAGAACAACAAGATCAAGTTGCCTCCGGTCCAGGATCAAGAAGATGCTAAAAGAGTTAGTGATCCAAAATACTGTGCATTTCACAGAGCGGTGCACCACCCTACCAAGGCATGCTACGCCCTTAAAGATAAGATCCAAGCTCTAATCGATGTTGGGGTCATCACTATGAAGCAACCCAAGGAGAAGAAGGTGGGCGCGAATGCAGTGTCGATAAGTTTTGGATCCGTTCCTTTAGATTGGTTTCAATCTGAACCAGTGGTAAATGCAGCAGTGAAGACGGTGAACGATGATCCTCACAAACAGCTCCAGAAAGGACTTGTGCCACACACAGCCCCGAACGGCGAGATTCTTTGGGTTCATCCATATTTGATTGGAGATGAACAATGGACTGGAACCTCTTCCAAGAAAAGGTCAAAAGGAAAAGGTAAGTCTTGTTATGGAGCTTCTGCTATTCCAGGAGAAGACGATGAAGAAATTCCAGCCTTCCCGCTTTCTGAAGATGAGCAGGAGGCCTTTGTAACTCGGAGCGGGAATGAGTATCACTACAAATACCCGGATGCTTTCGAGCAATTGGCCAAACATGGGGGGACCAAAACCGTTCCTTCCAAGACATTAGCAGAATTGGGAATTATCGCAACTCCCCCAACACCTGTAACTACGGAGAAAGTCTAGCAAAAGGAGAAAGGGAAAGAGCCTTTACGCCAAGAAACCCAAAACCCGAGGCAGTCTCGATTCAATCATCCGATTGGGAGGGACAAACCGGGAAGTGCAAGCTCTCCGCCCCATTTTGACATCATGGCGCAGTTAGCTAATATACCAGCTAGGATAACCTTATACGAATTGTTGTGTCTTTCAAAGGACACAAGGAAAGCATTGCAGGAAGCCTTGAACGACTCTGAAGCTTTCTTGACTCGAATCAAGCCGTCTTCTGAAGAACCAGGACCGTCGGTTCAACACTGCAATCTCGCAGCGCACCATTTCCCCTGCATTTCTTTTACCAAGGAAGACATGCAGATGAAGAACTCAAAGCATGATCAGCCTTTGTATTTTGCCGGGCACATTGGCTCCAGCATGGTCAACCGGATCCAAGTTGATCCGGGTTCCGCTGTTAGTATCATGTCATTCCGATTAATGCATCATCTCGGAATACCAACTAGTAAGCTAGCATCCACGGGCACTACGATCTACGGATTCAACACCAGTGGATCCAGACCCTTGGGAAAGATTCGAATAAAATGCCAGATCGGGGATTTAAAGTCAGAAGTCACCTGTTATGTGATTGACGCGGAAACATCCTATAACTTACTGTTGGGTCGACCTTGGATCCACGGTAATCTTATAGTCCCGTCAACTCTTCATCAGTGCCTCAAATATGTGGACACTAATAATGAAGTCAAGACGGTGGTCGCGGATAAGCAACCGTTTAAGGGATTGGAGAACTATTTTACAGATTCCCTTCTATACGGTGCCGAATCCGATACTGAACCATCGGCCCAAGGAACGAACAGCGAGGATGAAGCTGATACCGAAGCCGGGTTTGATTATGATGGTGGTTTTGTACTTAATGACATTATACCCATTGTAATCAATCTTGACGATGATAAATCATCGGAAAGTAGTTGTAACTGGAAACTTGCCGAAGAAATATCAATAAATAAAGATTTAGAGTACTCGTCGTGTCTCGATAATATCACTAAAGAATTGTATGATAACCCTGACTTGTACATGCCACTTCAATCATTTTGCATGACTAAAAAACAGGTACAGGATCCGTTCGGAACGACGCTTGTCATTCCTGCAAAGACAGTGGGTGAAAAGGAAGTCGTCTACGGTAAGGGAAGGGAATCTCCGTCACCAGACCACTTCTTGGATAAGGAAAATGATGATGATAAACCTGCCCCTCATCTATTCAGATATGATGCAAAAGCGCGCGATCTCATGGAGAAGTATGGATATGACTTCACGCTCGGAGAGGGTCTTTGCTTTGGTCGAGGTCCGCGAGTTCCACCTCGAATGGCCTATGTACCAAAAGGAAAGCCCGACGATTATTATCATCACAGAAGAGGCTTAGGCTATGTCTCCTCATCTGATGATGAATGTTGCTGGCAAGTTATCGATCAAATTGCTAACAAAGCTAAAAACGGGTACTCTTCTGATTCTTCAGCTTAGGATTCCAACACTAGTCTTGGAGAAATGTTCAAAAAGTTGATGTCGAACATGACTACGGTCAATCCTGCGACAATAGAGGAAGACGATCAGATGCCAACTTGGGAAGATCCTTGGGTTCATCACCTAAACATGTAGTATGGCGATAGGTTTGAACAAAGAGAACCTCCTACCAAAGATCAAGTTGTCCAAGTGAATATGGGTAACGAAGATAATCCGAAACCAATATTCATTAGTGATAGCCTCCCGCCGGAAGAAAAAGAAGAGCTCATCTCTCTTATTAGGGAATACATTGATGTGTTCGCCTGGAACTATGAAGACATGCCAGGACTCGATCCAAACGTACCAGTGCATCGTCTTAATATTAAGCCGGGTGTCAAACCTATCAAACAGCAACAAAGACGGTTTCGTCCGCAGATGATGGAGGCAATTGAGGCAGAAGTTAAAAAACTTATTGACTCGGGCTTCGTTAGGGAAGAGCAACATCCCGAGTGGCTCGCCAATATTGTCCCGGTCCTTAAGAAGAACGGGAAAATCAGGGTTTGTATTGACTTTAGAGACCTCAACGCTGCTTGCCCAAAAGATGATTTCCCCCTTCCCATCACAGATGTTATCATCGACAATACGTGTGGGTTCGAGAGGATGTCTTTCATGGATGGTTTCTCTGGTTATAACCAAATAAAGATGCATCCAGATGATGAAAAGCATACCGCATTTAGAACGCCCCTCGGCGTCTTCTGCTACACAGTTATGCCCTTCGGCTTAAAGAATACAGGTGCTACATATCAGCGAGCCATGGCAAAGATCTTTCAGGAGCATCTCCGAAAGACTATCGAATGCTACGTGGATGATCTGGTTGTGAAAAGTCGTGACAAGAATGACCACATTAAAGATTTAAAGACCATGTTCGATCTGATGCGGACTCATCAATTGAAAATGAATCCTACCAAGTCTTTCTTAGGATGTCCAGCGGTAAATTCCTTGGATTCATCGTCACCACCAAAGGTATTCACATCGACCCCGATAAAGTAAAGGCAATTAACGAGTTACAACCTCCGAGAAACCTTAAGGAACTCAGAGGTTTACAAGGGCGGTTGGCGTATATCCGTCGGTTTATTTCAAACCTCTCGGGAAAATGCCAACCATTCTCTAAGCTCACAAAGAAGGGCGTGTCATTCGTATGGGACGACGCTTGTCAAAAAGCATTCGAGAGTATTAAAGAATATCTCTCAAAACCTCCCGTACTCATCGCACCGAAATCAGGCAAACCGTTCTTGATTTATGTCAAGGCAACGAGCCACTCATTAAGTGCATTACTTGCACAAGATGACGATAACTGTCATGAGCAGGCGGTATATTATTTAAGCCGAACCATGGTAGGTGCTGAATCTCGATATCCCATGATTGAGAGAGAATGCCTCGCTTTAGTGTTCGCTATTCAGAAGATGCGGCATTACCTGGTTGGACAGACCATTTATGTTATCTCTAAAGTTAACCCAGTCCGAGTATTCATGACACAACCAGCTTTCATGAATTGGCGGTTAGCAAAATAGGCCTTGCTCTTGTCCCAATACTGTTCACGGTGAAAATCGAGTCTTTCTTCATTGTTGATTCCATTGCCATCTTAGTTAACAGCTTTTTGAGTTACAAAGATCCGGTCTTTTTATAAGATCCGGTTACAATGAAAATCAAAGAAAAATAAAAAAAGATTACAACTTTCTCCTTTTGTGGAACAAATCACGAGCTCCTGTTTTTCGGTAGCTCGCTTGCGTGGGTTGTTTGCCTGCGCCGGGGTTTATCCGTGGACCACCATGAGATCTAGATCCGGTCAGATCTACGCAGTACGACGGGTATTATTTCATGAAGGAAACAATAGCCGGGGGGGGGGGGGATTATTTCACCAAGGAAATAATCGCCCAAATCTCGGGATCAAAGACCAAGCTTTGATCCGGAGTATGCCTGCGTAGATCTGAGATCCGATTTGAGATCCGGTTCCTCTCGAACTCTTGCCTTATTTGGCGTTGACGATCGCCGAGCACCGGATCTGGATGAACAAGTCTTCAAAGTCCCAAAGCTTGAATCTTTTTTAGATCTGAGCTTCGAATCCTGCAGAGCTTCGCCTCCAAAAAATCCAACCTTTGAACAAATGAACCAAGCCCTCTATTTATAGC
>BQKN01034767.1:58-13488 GCA_022839385.1 Asparagus kiusianus
CTCTCTCTCTCTCTCTCTCTCTCTCTCTCTCTCTCTCTCTCTCTCTCTCTCTCTCTCTCTCTCTCTCTTTCCCCTCCCGCGACCGACCTCCACCACCTCACTGCTACCCAGATCCACAGCCCGCAAACCCTCCAAGCTGCCTCTCCCCACCTCCGCACTGCCCTCATCGCCTCTCTGCCCTCGCTCCGTCGAGGTGCCTCCAGCCGCACCCAAGCCCCTCCTTCTTCCACCAGCGCCGCTCCCTCTCCATACGACCACCTCAGCCTCCACTGCTGCTCTGCCAGTCGACCCACCCCTGACAGCCCCGCTCGAACCCACAACAGCCGCCCTGAGCACTTCGCTCTCCTCCACCGCCTCTCGTTGCAGCCTCATGCCTCAGCCCCGCGCAGAACCCCAACCTCGTGTTACCTCCGTCGAGACGCCCTTAACCCACTCCCAGATCCCCCAACGTCGCAGCCCCGCGATCCCCCTCTCCCTCCAACAGTCCCTCACTCCCCGACGCCCAAACTCGACACCTGCCACCTTTCTCGCCTCCACCCTCGCCGTTGTAGCCTCCGTCGATGCCTGAGATCAGATCCGCGTTGCCGACGTCTGTAGGCATCGAAAATTGCCTATAGGTCTCCACGAACGGCTCAGTGCTAAGAAGAAATGATGAACTTCACTATCCAAGTCACAGAAGCTTAATAGACGTCGACGAATGATTAAAGTGAATCGACGGACTGCGTAAAGCAATGGAGTTTCGGAATAACGAGGATACGGACTGATCGGGAGCCCCACGACGTTTACAAAAGACGCAACGCCCCTTGTGTCTCATTTATTCTACAGATGATCCAATCATTGGAGCTTATAGAACTCCTCGTCGGCTTTCCAACGCGCTTTGAATCGCTCAAATCCGAGTTCGGACGAAGAAATTACGACGGAAACGGACGAAGATGCAAAAATACGTCTCAACATAAGATGAGACACCCAAGAGTGTCTCCAGGCCCAGAAAATGCCCATTACGTGGTTTTAACCACCCGGACCCCTTTGTGCCTATAAATACAGCCCCAGGTCCTCATTTTTTTGCGATCTGGAATTTTGGAGAATTGGCGAAGCCCTGCCGAACTGAAGATTGATCGAGTTCTTCAACACTAAAGAGAGAGATTCTTCAGATCTGCATCACCTACATCCGTTCCTTAGGATTATCCCGTTGTGATAATCCTGAGAAGAGCAATTATCTCGTTGTTGCTGAGATAAGCGCTTCTGCTTCTAGATTTCTTCGCGGATCGACGGAGTTCCGGATCTGATCTGATTGTCAGGTAGTCCACGGATATCGACATCCCCGTCACCGGCTAAAAACCCACGCAAGCAAGAAACGACGAACGGATCTTGCGTTATTTTTGAAAAGTTGTAATCTTTCATTTCTTATTCTTTTTATTGAATATTTTGAATTCTTTGTAAGCAATCCATATTATAATGAATTCAACAATGAAGGTAACTTTTACCGAAAACAAACTGGCGGCCACAGTGGGAGCCAACAGCCTCGCTGTCGAGGCTGTCGTGACGCAACCGACATTTAAGATCCGGGTGAATGAAGAGATCGAATATGAGTTCGATCAACAGAAGTTTGAAGAGTACCTCTCTTCCTCCTCCCCCAGATCCGCCTCTCCAAACAGGCGCAGGAAGGCTTCCTCTTCCAGAAACACCCGCGAGATTTCAGGCTTGAAGATCCAGGATCCCCTCGCCGCCGCTGTATCCACACCCCGCGACGTCCCTATGGCGTCCAAGAAGGCCGAAGCTGCAGATCCAGGCTCCTCCTCCGCCGTGAAGACAATTGCTTAAGGCACTCCAATTTTTTCAAAGAGAGCGCGCCAAAGACGGCGTCAGCGCCTTGCGTGGCAGTTAGCCAAGGCTTCGGAGTCGATGGACGGGATCCGCTATAATGAGGATCTAAAATCCAGGCAGCGCCGGGAGCAACAACGGCGAACAACCAACTCCTCCTCCCAGACAGAAACGAACGAATGGGTTCGTGTCAAGAGGACCCGCTCCACCCTCGAGGAACGAATCAAGAAGCGTCGAGCATTGCTCGCACATGCCCAAGCCCTTTTGCAGAAAGCGAAAGAAATGCAGAAGGAAGAAGCAGTCGAGAAGCCGCCTAAGCACAAACAAGTGTGGAGGCCAAAGGCAAAGCCAGTGCTTAAGGTAAAAGTGAATGAGCCAGATCCCATTTCCCCTCCTCCCACATCTCCGATGAAGCCGGGTGGTAGCGTGGATCTCCCCAAATCCAGAGTCCCTTTGAAGGGTCGCCTCGGTCCTCTACCTGAAGATCGAGGTAAAGCACCCGTCAAGGAGCGATTAGGACCGTTGAAAGGTCCCCAAACAACAATCAAGGCTGGGGTCGTACCAATCCCCCTAAGAAAGATAATAAAGGGAAAGTCCCTATTACCAACCGCATTGGATTGCGGGTTGAAGTTCAGGAACCCGTTAGGTTTTCACACTCGCAAAGGCGTAAACCTGAACGAGTAACTTTTGGGGACGCCAATAAAGCATCATATCCCCAGAGAGAAACACATCTGTCTGATAATGATGATGTTATACCTGGGAAGGCGTGCCAACACTCTACGGGTTGCTCCGGTTATCAAACTGACGAGTTGTACTATAGGGCTGGGGGTATGAATAAGTCCCGGAAAAGAAATGTTCGAGACACAGATTCTCATTGTCCGTGTACCAACATAATCAAGGTGGTATTATCAGAATGCTGCTATTCTAAAGCCCCAAGAAGAGTTTCGGTGTTTGAGAGAATCTCTACCAGAACGTCCGAGACTGAACCAAGACGTTTCCGCAGGAGGAAACCTGTCCGTCAAGATGACGAATTTTCAGAAGTGTCCGTCAATATGACCGGGAGAGGGAAGTCAACACGACGCTTTAGTCCGAATCAGTTTGCCACGGTGTCCTTACGTATGACTCGATTGAGATCAAGGACCAGTAGGCGAAAGAATTACCAAAGGATGCAAAAGGGACTTCCTTTAGAAGACGAGGTGTCAGATGCTGGTTCAGATGCCTGCTCAGCCATAGCATCCGATGATACGGCATCTAGTGCGGGACAACCATACTAGTCACTCATGATTAGCGCCGAGCAGGTGGCTAAGATACTTGAAGACGCTTTGACTAAGCAAAAAGAAAATTTCAAATTTAAAATGGAAATGGACATACAGCAGATAAGAGAAATGCATGATCAGCAGATCACAGCACTAACAACTCATCAAGGAGAATCCAGTCGTCGCAATAATCCTAACCAGGATTATGAATGGGAAGTGGAGGATAATGCCAACATGAACACCCCTCCCATCAACAACAATAATGGGGGTGGCCCTTGGGATGATAACAATACAAAGGAGGACCACATTACTTCTCCCAGAAATCACTTGAAGACAGATACGAGTGAGGATAAGAAAATGAGGGACTTGGAGAGCAAAATCAACGCGTTGATGAATGCTCAAGAAGTGAAGAGGTCCGGAATACCATGTCCATACCCAAGGGAATGGGAATCAATTCCATATCTGGCGAAATTCAATTTGATCAATTTTACGTTGTTTGATGGAAAGGGTTCCCCTACCCAGCACTTAATATATTTTAAGTCTCACTTAGGAATAATCTCCGGGAATGAACCTCTAATGGTACGGTCATTCGTTGGCACTCTTCGATGAGCAGCCTTTGATTGGTATCGTCGTCTCAAGCCGGGGAGTATCAACTGTTGGGATGACATGGAGGATATGTTTTTGACGAACTTCTTCGATGACGACACTGAGATCTTAATTGGCACAGTATTTGACGAGAAACAGAAAAATGGTGAGACGGTTAAAAACTTCGTGAAGAGATTCCGGAACAAAGCGATGAACTGCAGGGATCCGGTCAGTGAAGATTTCATCCTCGAGACTTGTCACAATAATCTTTCATTGGACATCCTCGAAGCTATGGGAATGGCACCACCAAAGACCTGAAAGGACTTGAAAGTGTGAGGAGAACGAGCTGAGCGATTTCTTAAAAGGAAGAAGGCTGAAAGAGGTCAAACGGCAAATAATACTCCACAACAAAACTTTGTCCCTAAGGGTAAAGGAAAGGCACAAGCGAACGCAGTGGACGTGAACCAAACATTCGAAGTGCAGGCGCAACCGCAGCAGCAGCAGCAGAAGGCGCCTCAACAATCAAGGTGGCAACAACAGCCTCAGAAGCAAAAGGCCTCGGAGCCGAAGTTCCCGAAGGTCTATTCATTCAAAGAGGATGAAGTTCCCGGTATTTTCAAATACCTCATAGAGAACAACAAGATCAAGTTGCCTCCGATCCAGGATCAGGAAGACGCTAAGAGAGTTAACGATCCAAAGTACTGCGCGTTCCATAGAGTAGTGCATCATCCTACCAAAGCCTGCTACGCCCTCAAGGACACGATCCAAGCTTTAATAGATGTTGGAGTCATCACTATGAAGCAACCGAAGGAGAAGAAGGTGGGCGTGAATACAGTGTCGATCAGTTTTGGATCCGTACCCTTGAACTGGTTTCAGCCGGAACCAGTGATAAATACGGCGGTAAAGACAGTGAACGACGATCCTCACAAGCAACGCCAGAAAGGACTTGTGCCACATACAACCCCAAATGGCGAGATTCTTCAGGTTCACCCCGATCTAATTGGAGATGAGCAATGGACTGGATCATCTTCCAAGAAAAAATCAAAAGGAAAAGATAAGTCTTGTTGTGGGGCCGCAGCCATTCCAGAAGGAGATGACGAAAGTATACATACTTTCCCATTATCCGAAGATGAGCAGGAAGCCTTTACTACCAGGAGCGGGAATGAATACCACTTTAAATATCCAGATGCCTCAGAGCAGTTAGCTGAACAGGGGGTGACTAAAGCTGCTCCTTCTAAGACATTGGCAGAAATGAGGATGATCGCGACTCCTCCTGCACCCGTAGTTGCGGAGAAAACCCAACAAAAGCAAAAAGGGAAAGAGCCTCTACACCAGGAAGTCCAAAACTCGAAGCAGTCTCGGTTCAATCTGCCGATTGGAAGAGATAAACCGGGAAGCTCAAGTACTCCGCATCGCTTCGATATTATGGCGCAACTAGCTAATATGCTGGCTAGAATAACGCTGTATGAATTGTTGCGTCTTTCAAAAGACACGAGGGAGGCATTGTAAGAAGCTTTGAGCAATTCCGAAGTTTTTCTGACTAGGATCAAGCCATCTCCTGAAGAACCAGAGCCGCCGGTTCAACACTGCAATCTTACGACGCACCATTTTTCCTGCATTTCTTTTACCAAAGAAGACATGCAGACAAAGAACTCGAAGCATGACCGGCCTTTGTACTTCACCGGTCATATTGTCTCCAGCGTGGTCAACCGGATCCAAGTCGATCTGGGTTCCGCTGTCAGCATCATGCCATTCCGATTGATGCATAATCTCGGAATACCGACTAGTAAGCTAGCTTCCACGGGCACTACGATCTACGGATTCAATACCAGTGGGTCCAGACCATTGGGAAAGATTTGAATAAAATGCCAGATCGGGGACTTGAAGTCAGAAGTTACTTGTTACGTGATTGACGCGAAAACATCCTATAACTTACTGTTGGGTCGGCCCTGGATCCACGGTAATCTTATAGTCCCATCAACTCTTCATCAGTACCTCAAATATGTGGACACTAATAATGAGATCAAGACGGTGGTCACGGATAAGCAACCGTTTAAGGGGTTGGAGAACTATTTCACCGATTCCCTTCTATACGGTGCCGAATCCGATACTGAACCATCGGCCCAAGGAATGGACAGCGGGGATGAAGCTGATACCAAAGCTGGGTTTGATTATGATGGTGGTTTTGTACTTAACGACATTGTACCCATTGTAATCAATCTAGACGATGAAGAATCATCGGAAAGTAGTTATAACTGGCAACTTGCTGAAGATATTGCAATAAATGATGATGATTTAGAGTACTCGTTGTGTCTTGATAGTATTACAGAAGGGCTGTATAATAACCCTGATTTGTATATGCCGCTTCAATCATTTTGTATGACGAAAAAATAGGTACAATATCCATTCGGAACGACACTTGTCATTCCTACAAAGACAGGGGGTGGAAAAGAGGTTATCTATGGTAAAGGAGGAGAATCTCCGCTACCAGACCACTTCTTAGAGGAGGAAGACAATGATGATAAACCTGCCCCTCATCTATTTAGATATAACACGAAAGCGCGTGATCTCATGGAGAAGTATGGATATGATTTCACGCTCGGAGAAGGTCTTTGCTTTGGTCGAGGTCCGCGAGTTCCGCCTCGAATGGCTTATGTACCAAAAGGAAAACCCGACGATTATTATCGTTACAGAAGAGGCTTAGGCTATGTCTCCTCATCTGATGACGAATGTTGCTGGCAAGTTATCGATCAAATTGCTAACAAAGCTAAAAATAGATATTCTTCTGATTCTTCAGCTTGGGATTCCGACGCTAGTCTGGGTAAAATGTTCAAAAAGCTAATGTCAAACATGGCTACGGTCGACCCTGCGACAATAGAGGAAGACGACCAGATGCTAACTTGGGAAGATCCTTGGGTTCATCACCTAAACATGCAATACGGCGATAGGTTTGAACAAAGAGAACCTCCTACTGAAGATCAAGTGGTCCAAGTGAATATAGGTAACGAGGATAATCCGAAACCAATATTCATTAGCGATAGCCTCCCGCCGGAAGAGAAAGAAGAGTTAATCTCTCTTATCAGGGAATACATTAATGTGTTCGCCTGGAACTATGAAGACATGCCAGGACTCGATCTGAACGTAGGAGTGCATCATCTCAATATTAAGTCGGATGTCAAACCTATCAAACAACAACAAAGACGGTTTCGTTCGCAGATGATGGAGGCAATCGAGGCCGAAGTTAAAAAGCTTATTGACTCGGGCTTCGTTAGGGAAGAGCAACATCCCGAGTGGCTTGTCAATATTATCCCGGTCCTTAAGAAGAACGAGAAAATCAGGGTTTGTATTGACTTTAGAGACCTCGATGCTGCTTGCCCAAAAGATGATTTCCCCCTTCCCATCACAGATGTCATCATCGACAATACGTGCGGGTTCGAGAGGATGTCTTTCATGGATGGGTTTTCTGGTTATAACCAAATAAAGATGCATCTAGATGATGAAAAGCATACCGCATTTAGAACGCCTCTTGGTGTTTTCTGCTATACGGTTATGCCCTTCGGCTTAAAGAATGCAGGTGCTACATATCAGAGAGCCATGTCAAAGATCTTTCAGGAGCATCTCCGAAAGACTGTCGAATGCTACGTGGATGATCTGGTTGTAAAAAGCCATGACAAGAACGACCACATTAAATACTTGAATACCATGTTCGATCTAATGCGGACCCATCAATTGAAAATGAATCCTACCAAGTCTTTCCTCGGGATGTCCAGTAGTAAATTCCTTGGATTCGTCGTCACCACCAAAGATATTCACATCGACCCTGATAAAGTAAAGGCAATTAATGAATTACAACCTCCGAGAAACCTTAAAGAGCTCAGAGGATTGCAAGAGCGGTTGGTTTATATCCGTCGGTTCATCTCGAACCTCTCAGGAAAATGTCAATCATTCTCCAAACTCACAAAGAAGGGTGTATCGTTCGTATGGGACGATGCTTGTCAAAAAGCGTTCGAGAGTATTAAAGAATATCTCTCAAAACCACCTGTACTCGTTGCACCGAAGTCAGGCAAACTGTTCTTGATTTATGTCAAGGCGATGAGCCATTCATTAAGTGCACTGCTTGCACAAGATGACGATAACGGTCATGAACAGGCAGTCTATTACCTAAGTCGGACTTTGGTAGGTGCCGAGTCCCGATATCCCATGATCGAAAGAGAATGTCTCGCCTTGGTATTCGCGATTCAAAAAATGCGGCATTACTTGGTTGGACAGACTATTTATGTTATCTCCAAAGTTAACCCCGTCCGAGTATTCATGACACAACCAGCTTTCATGAATTGGCGGTTAGAAAAATAGGCCTTACTCTTGTCCCAATACGACTTACATTTCAAACAACAGAAGTCAGTAAAAGGACAGGCCATTTGTGATCTCCTGGCAGCTAATCTAACTACGGATACTGTCGAAATATATGACGACTTACCCGATGAAACCCACGAAGTCAACGTAACTTCCCATCAACAGGTATGGCATTTGTATTTCGATGGTGCTTCACGGGCGACTAATATGGCAAGTACTTCTGGATGTTCTAAGGTTTCCTCCAGAGTTGGAGTTGTTTTAGTTTCTCCAGGAAAACATGTGATGCCTCGAGCATACTCGTTAACCGAGCCATGCTCAAATAATATGGCCGAATATAACGCGCTACTCATAGGACTCAATTTCGCTAAAGAACTGGGGGTTGAGTATCTCGAAGCTTTCGGTGATTCTCAACTAATAGTCAAGCAAGTTCAAGGGGAGTATGAAGTCCGAAGTCAGGATTTAATACCGTATCATAAGATGGCAGTGGAAATAGCCGAATCATTCGAAGGATTCTTCATCGAACACGTTCCGCGGTTACAGAACACCTACATAGATGCATTAGCAGCATTAGCCGTATCTCTGGCACAGCCTCCCGGAACAGAACAGTTTGTTACGGTAAGAACTCACCAACTCTTAGTACCAATCTACGATGAAGATGACAAAGAAGAAGAGGTTCAAGAGGTATACGCAACTCAGGTCGAGTTCGAACCCCAAGATTGGCGTTTCCCTATCATCGACTACGTCCTGCATGGAATCTTACCAAAAGATATGAAGGAGAGGGATTCAATTCGAGGTTCTACTATAATACAGAGAGCCGAACACTATACCGTAGGGGGTATGATGGTTTGCTGTTACATTGCTTATCGACTAAAGAAGCTGAAGAAGTCCTTAAGGAAGCACACGAAGGAGTTTGTGGTGCACACCAACCCGGCCCCAAGCTTTATGATCGCATCAGAAGAATAAGATATTTTTGGCCTCTTATGATGAGTGACGCAGTCGCATATGCCCGAAAGTGTCATGCGTGTCAAGTACACGCGAATTATATGCACCAACCTCCGGAGCATCTGCATCCTTCGGTTATATCATGGCCGTTTGAGACCTGGGGAATGGACATTGTTAGTCCTATAAATCCCCCGTCAGTCAAAGGTGATCGATTCATCCTGGCAATTACTGACTACTTCTCTAAATGGGCTGAAGCCATCCCGCTCAGAGAAGTTAAGACCAGTAACGTCATCGCATTCATCAAACACCATATTATCTACCGGCATGGTGTTCCAAGACGAATCATACATAATAACGGTCCTCAATTTGTCAGCAACGCCTTCATCAGGTTTTATGAGAAGTTCAAAATTCAGGACGTCTCGTCGACGGCTTACAACCCCACAGCAAATGGATTGGCTGAAGCTTTCAATAAGACTATCATAAAGTTATTATCAAAACTTGTGAAAAATAATAAACAGGATTAGGATGACAAGCTTGGCGCGGCTCTATGGGCCTATCGTACTACGGTACGTACACTGACTGGCGCAACCCCGTATTCCTTGGTGTACGGGTGTGAATCCGTCCTCCCGTTGGAAATACAAATTCCATCTCTGCGAATCGCTCTCGCAACCCAGATGACGACCGAAGAACAACATCAGAAACGTCTTGAAGAACTCAAGATGCTCGATGAAAAGCGCCTAGAAGCTCAACAGTATATTGAGTTTTACCAAGCCAGAATTTCTCGGGCTTTCGACAAGAAGGTTCGACAACGGAGTTTTAAAGAAGGAGATTTGGTCTTAACTGAAAGACGACCTATGATCCTTAACTCTAAGAAGAAAGGCAAATTTGAACCCAAATAGGAAGGATCATTCGTAGTAGAGACAGTCTACTCGAATGGCGCATATCGCCTAGTCACCAAGGACGGTGATCGGCTTATGATGCCGATAAACGGTAAGTTCCTGAAGAAATACTACCCTTAATACTTTCGGGATAACCAATGTAACGGGAAGTTCCCGGAAGAATACTACTTGTGGTATTATTCTTAGGGATAACCCAATCACTATAAAAGTGATAAATAAGAGATCCACATTTAAGCTCCAAATGTCAGGATGTCTCCTTTTATTGTTATCAAATCCTCTGACTCTCATGAGTTCTTGGTGAGACGAAATTCAATCTTTTGACAAGTTAGCATTTCCTCACAAAATCCCCCATCGATCAAATCAACTGACGGTGGGTCCATTAAAATTTCTATTCACTAATTCATTGCAATTTCCGAATCTTGATGTGTTAAGTCCCGATCACTTAACATTAAAATCTTTCATCGAGCGGCTAATACAAACCAGTATTTCTACTGCTACACGTATTCCGCTCTCTTCGCTTTCTGGTCAAACCTATAAAAGTTAGTGCCAAAGCTAAATTCTTCTCTCGATTCCTTCCATGAATGAGAGGTCCCCTTTCAATTCGAGCAATCAAACCTATAAAAGTTAGGATTGTCTCCGACTTCACTTAGTCAAACCTGCAGATAGTTAGGATTAAGATCAAGTCATCCTTTTTGATAAATGAAAGACTTCCATAATTCCTTTTCGGTCAAACCTATAAAAGTTAGGGTCAAAATTGGAATTTCCCTTTAATAAATGAAGAACTCTTTTCCTGGATCAGGCGACCAATCCTATAAAAGTTAGGGTTGCTTGAATCTTTCCGATTCTCGGAGTGGAGATCCCATTCCTAGTCTCATCTTTCCGGATTCTGGGGGTGGAGATCCCACCTCGAGTTTTCTTTCCAGCCAAAGATAGAATATAAAACTCTTCCTCTTCGGTGCCGGAAGATAGAATATAAAGTTCTTCCTCTTCCATCTTTCGGTTCGTCTTTACCCTGAGAAAAGACACAATTTTCAACCTTAAGTCCGTACATTCTATACACGGGGAACTCTATCTCAACTCCTAAATAGAGATAAGCCTACGCCTAACACGCGTCGTCGGTTTAGTCTTTCGCCGATTGAAAAAAACACCAGAGTTTAAGTCTGGAGAATTTTATCCTGAAACCTAAGAATGGATAAGTCATCGCCTAACACACGTTGCTGGGTACCTTTTCCCATAAGAAATGGTAAAGTCTATGTATTCAAAATCATAGCGCTAAGTCTAAGAGAAGTAATTCTCTTAGCGCAACGTTACATGTGAAACGGGTTTTAATAATTCACATGCTAGCCCCACTCAAACGGCAGTCGGTAAAGGCTTGTCAAGCCTGTTGAAGGCTGGGGGTTTGCCAAAAATCCTAAAGTCTATACCTAACACACATCGCCGGCTTAGTCTTTCGCCGATTGAAAAAGACACCAGAGTTTAAGTCTGAGAAATTTTATCCTGAAACCTAAGAAGGGATAAGTCATCGTCTAACACGCGTTGCTGGGTACCTTTTCCCATAAGAAATGATAAAGTCTACGTATTCAAAATTATAGCGTCAAGTCTAAGTGAATTAATACTCTTAGCACAACGTTACATGTGAGACGGATTTTAAACTTCACATGCTAGCCCGATTCAAACGGTAATCGGTAAAGGCATATCAAACCCGTTAATGGCTGAGGGTTTGCCAAAAATCCTATAAACATTATGTCCACCGGATCCACAATCAATAAAGAAATATCATAATGAAATCAAATATCGGGTCTCTATTAATAGATCAAGTCAACGCATACAATAGAAAGCCCATCAACCCGAAGGCAGTCGGCGATTAAGAACATGAGATTCTAACTTAGAAAGCCTATCTGTATAACTCTATTTAAGTTCTGCTTGCAGATCAGCTCGGATAGATTCTTCAGAATTGCTCAGGATTTTCGTGGCTTCATTTTTCAGCTTCATCAATCTCTCCTGTGTAGGTCCTAATTTCTCAAGCATCTGTCCGCGAGACTTCTCTAGTCCGACCAACTCCTCTGTCATGATAACAATAGACTCCTCGGCATACTTTAAGGCCTTCTTCAACTTGCCTACTTCTTCACGGCTGGAGTCTAAAGAGCTGAGTAACGCGGCTCTATCAGTATCCTTCCTTGCAATACCAGCCATCAGCTGTGCAACAGAATGCTCATGTGACTGAAGCTCACTGCCAATGGAAGATCTCAAATCACGCTACTGTGACAACCTATGCTCCAACTGAGAGGACACAAAAGAAGAAGCTCCGCTAGCCTTTAGCTCCCCCAACTCTCGGAGTTCAGACTCCAAGACAATAAAATCGACAGTAAGAGAGTCAGCTAACTCCGGATATCCATCATCTCTGATCATCGTCATGTAGCGAGAAAGAGAACGTCCGAACTGATCAAAGTCATACCCTTGATGAAGGACCTTCTCGATCACGCTGTTAAAAAAGACGATGAAAGAGTTGAGATCCATTCGGAATATGTCTCTGCTAGGATCGGAATCAGACAAAAGGGCAAGGATATGTTCATATGGAGAAGGCCGAGATCCTACAAGCAATCATGTTGAGGAGTAAGAAATTATCAAACGTGATAAAATTTAATTTAAAGCGAATTGCAAGCATACCAATACCAACAGAGGTCCCGACAGACTGATGTCCAACTATCGGCTCCGTTAGTCTAGTGTCAACGGGCTCCGAGATAACAGCAGGGGTGGTCGTTGAGGGTATATCAACATCTGTAGGTAAATCGGTAGTGCCTCTCGGCTGTGACGGGGAGACACCACTGTTAGGAAAGCTGACGGTCTCAGAAATCGTAGTCGCATCAGTCATAACGGCTGGTCCTATAGTCACACTTCCTTATTAGTCAAATGGAAATTTAGACAAATAAGGAAAATCACGATGATGGGAGTATCTGCATACCTGCAAGTCCATCACCCTCAGGTAAGCGGGAAGTGCCAGGAGTCATAAGAGTATCAGTCCCGGTGGCTGGTCCTGTGATTACACCCCTCCGGTTAGTCAAAAATCAGACAAATGAAAAGGAGCACGGCGACCTAGATTATATGCATACCTGCAAGTCCATCACCTCGGGGTAAACTAGAAATACCGGGAATCATGACTGAATCAGTCCCAGTGATTGGTACTGTGATGATGATTCTTTGTTAGTCAGATAAAAGATAAGGGCAAAATGAAGGGAATTAAATATATACATGCGGACGAATCACTCTCAAAGGGTGGTCCTGCAGCCTCTTTGGTGGCCTGCTCAGCCAGCATATCGACTAATAGTTCAATGTCGGATCCTAAAAAACTTGGTGCTGAGACATACCCTTGTTCCTCAAGACCCGTATCATGAAAGGCCTCATCCTCAACTGGTCTCTCTAATACGGCTCCTGCAGAATAATTTAAGTGTTGGATATATACAAAAAGATGGGGAAAGAAGAAAAACTCAGATGTACCTGCAATAGGGGCAGAAGATTCTTTTTCCCCGACATCCGTGTTTGAATTCTTCAAGTTATCTGAAAGAAAGCAAAGCAC
>BQKN01034774.1:11079-33769 GCA_022839385.1 Asparagus kiusianus
ATATATAATATCTGATTTCTCTCTCCTTTCCTCTCCTTCCTCACGAAAAACCGCCGCCGCCCCTTTTCGTTCTCACCCGACCGCGTTCCCCGCCCCGCGTCTCCAAGCCGCCGCCGAGCCAGAGGCCGCCGTCCGCCACCCCGACACCGAGCACCACCCCCGAAGCCAGCACCAGCTTTCCCTTCCCCGCCGTGAGCAGCTCCACCGCCTCTGCCTCCGCCTTCCTCGAGCTGCCACCAACGCCGTCCAGGCCGAGATCCCCTCCTACGCTGCCAGCAACCACCCCCACAGCCACCGCCGCTCGAACCCCCACCTCTCTTCGCTGTCCTCCGCCGACGAGCCTCCTCTCCAGCGTCGTCCTCGCCCTCCACCCGCGTCGCTGCCTTGAGCTCAGCCCCGACCAGCCGCCGTTCACACCTCCAGCCGCCCACCTCAGCCATCCACCCCCGACCCCGCTGTTCGACGCCAGCGACGCCACCGTACCTCAGATTCGCCTCCCTCAGTCGTCGTAGCCGTCGTTAACTCCAAATTCGACGCCATCAGATCCACGTCGCCCCGATTGCCACACGCCGCGTCCGCATCGACACCGTCACCTCATCATCAGACCCCATGGTCTCGCAGGCAAGATCCCGAGCCTTGATTATTTTATTTTAATTATTAGTTTATCGTAAATTATTATGTGACTCGTTATTCAATTTGTAGATCAGTTATGAGTTAGTTAATTAGATTAGACTGTGATATGATTAGCTATAGTGTATATTGTGATTATCTGCGTGGGATTGCTTGACATGAATAGCTGTGTGAAAGCTTGTTGTGTTATCACTTAGTTGTTATCAAATAGGAGAGACTGTACATGAAGACGACTTCTGTTAAAAGTATGATTTATAAGCGTGCTTCAAAGCATGACTATACTTGCTCGACATCGATATCCCGATGTGAGGAGTCCCGAGTTCCCTCGATATCGATATCCCGGTATGAGGTTTCCTTGATTATTATTATTATTATAGCATTGACTAGACGATGCACACTTGATCGGACGTGTTGTGGGTCACGGTTATGTTCATAGTTTTACAGAAGTTGTTCCACGGTAACTCCGTGGCTAGTGCATAATATTTCATGTACAGTTGCTTAATTAATTTGACAAACATGGGGTTTTAAAGGGGAATTGGACGGGGAATATAGTATGTATATAAACGGGCACAGCGCTTTCTTGTTATCGTGATATCGTGAGTGTTATGTACATGGGCCAGAGGGCCAATACTTGACTTGAAGGCGGCCCCCGGACGACTTTACGGGGACCCGATTATATACATCAAAATATTCTTCCCCAATTCAAATAACATGTAAAACAAGAATAATATGCTTGCGTACTTTATGGTGGACTTTGTTAGTTTTGTTGAGATGTAGATCAATGTTGTTCTTTTATACATAGATCGGGATTAATGTTTAATTATCTGCAATTCGAGACATATGGTATATACATGAGGGTTTCCTTGTTTGGATTATTTCGCTCGACGTACTACGTCTCGAGTTGTAGATTTTTAAATATTAATTCCATCTAGTTGTATGACCTTGTTATGTGGATGATTATAGTATGGCTAGATGTATGATCTTGTTACTCGGATGTTTATGTTTCCTCCTGATTGTTATACTCTAGTGATGGATTGTATCTAGCTTGTTAGTATTTCAGTTGCATACTTCTATTGTTACTACTATCATCACATGTTTCTATTTATGTTATCGCTTTGGTCACTCTTCTTTTATTATTACTATGTTGCATCTGTTATTGCATTGGTCATTCGACCGTTCCTATTTTCTTTGTGGGGTCGGGTCTTGCCGTGCATCATGCACCTGACGTACACCTATTTTCTCTGGTGTACGTCAGACTTAGGAGAAGAGCAGGTTCAGTTGGGAGATCGACAGGAGCCAGAGGATTCTCAGCAGGAGTACCTTGAAGACGGTGTAGCAGAAGAAGCTGAAGCTTAGTTATTTGATCTTAGTTTTCTTTTTATATCATTTCCTTCCGCTGGATCATTGTATTTTATATTTTCAGTATTTCTTTCAGATAGTCTTGTATAAGGGCATGTTTGACCCGTATTTTATGTCTGGGATGATATTCATTTGTGATATGTATTATTTTATTTTGAGTTGTCTTTATATTCTTGCTATTGTGATCGGGGACCTGTGACTTCGCATTGTTTTATTTCCAGACGCTTAGCTTATTAGATTGAGAAGAAGAGGTCTAGCACTTATCTCTCCTCAGTCTAATACGTCGCGGGCTTGTTCACGTTCCGATTCCTGGGTATTTTGGGAAGCGGGGCGTGACAACGGTCTTTGCAACATCTTACAGAAGAAGTTACAAGTCAACAAACTTTTTCTAAAAACACGGAAGTCATCTCCGCGTCACAAATATGGAACAGCAGGCGACCCCCGCGTTTCCAAGTCACAAATTAACGTGAGCGACCCTCGCGTTCGTGGGAGTTCAACCCACACCGACCCCCGCGTCACTAAGTAGGCGACAAGCCAAAACGTGAGTGACCCTCGCGTTTATCAATGTTCAGCTAACACCCAACCTCGCGTCTCAATCCTAAGACACGAAGTTGGGTTCTGAACGCCAAATTGGGCGTTTGACTTGTTCAAACACAAGTCGAACGGTTTCAGAACTGTTTCCCACGATCCGAGGGAATCACGCCCACGTAGGAGCGGATTTAGGGGGCAGTTACACCCCTAATCTTCCTATAAAAACTCAACAAACTCAACTGAGTTAAGGGGGGACTGGTTGGATTTTGGCAGATTGGATTCTCAGTATCTAAACCGCACGGGTTTGGAGGCGATTCAAGATCTCAACCACTCAGGTTCGGTGATTCAACAGCAGCAGTGAAATCCTTGGAGATAGGATTTTTGAATCAATCTCAGAAGATCAAATCTGAAAGGATTCTTCAACAACAGAACAACAGCTTGATCATTAACCGAATTTTCGGTTCCAACAACTCTATCTACAGAGTTCTAACTCGTTCAGAGTTCTTAAACTCATTAAAGAGTTACGTATAAAAACTTCCCATAGAAGTTCATCGTTCCCACGAGATAAGAGACGGTCAGATCGTCAACGGAGAGCAAATTCGACGCGAGCAATCGAAGGAGGCATTCCATCGCTACCGAGAAGAACCCAGTTTTAAACAAAGGAGAGAATCAAATTCGTTCTTTTCTCTTTTGTAATCAAGTTGTAATCGGAATTAAAGGAATTCAATTCAAGTTTCTTTTATTCTCTTCCTTGCAATTTTTCCAACAAACAGCCCTGTTCCGTGCCCAAGGCACAGGTTTGAGTGCCTATAAATAGGCCTTGTACTCATTTGTTTCAGAGGTTGGATTTTGGAGGAGGCGAAGCCCTGCTGGATTGAAGACTCAGATCTAAAAAAGATCTCAACTTTGAAGGCTTTAAGGCTTGGACTTCCAGATCCGGTGCCCGGCGATCGTCAACGTCAAATAAGGCAGGAGTTCGAGGGAATCGGATCTGAGATCTACACGATCACACTCCGGATCTAAGCTTGGTTCTTAGATCCCGAGCATCGAGCGGTTGTTTCCTTGGTGAAACAATCCCTCCCGGCTATTATTCCCTTGGTGGAATAGTACCCATCATATCGTGTGGATCCGACCGGATCGAGATCACGCGGTGGTCCACGGATTAACCCCGGCGCAGGCAAAGAACCCACAAAGCGAGTGACTGCATAACAGGAGCTCGCGATTCGTTCGGCAAACAAGGATAAAATTTGTAATCTTTCTTTTTCTTATTTTTGATTTTCATTATAACCGGATCTTATAAAAAGACCGGATCTTTGTAACCGATAAACAGTTATTGAGATGTCAATGATATCAATGAAGAAAGACATGAATTTTCCCGCGAACAATCTAGCGACCACAGTGGGAGCCACCGATCTCGCCGACGAGATCGTTGCGTCGCAGCCGCGGATCCTGATCCCGGTCGAGGAGGAGGTCGAGTACGAATTCGACCAACAAAAGTTCGAGGAGTATCTGTCATCCTCGTCCGGATCTACCTCCCCTCGCAAGTCCAAGAAGTTCTCCCCCAGGAGAAAAATTCGTTGGTACGAAGATGTTGAAGACACCAACGAAGATCTCGCCCCGCTGAATGCCGAAGTCGCATTGGGTGAGATCCCTCTAATTTCCAACCAGGTCAGATCTACTCTGGCCAACCCTTCTGCCGCAGAGGGCGTAGTGACTCTCTCGAAGAGAGCCCGCCAAAGGCAACGTCAACGGCTTGCGAAACAATTCGCAAAGGCGATGGAATCCGTGGACGGAGTCTGTTACAAGGCGGATCTGAAGAACAGAAGAGGTAAACGGCCTCAACAACCGATGAATGGCAACTCCTCCAAGCCACCGACGGACGAATGGATCCGCGTCAAACGGAACCGATCAACGCCGGAGGAGCGCATTCGCAAGCGCCGCGTACTATCAGCGCAGGCACGGGCTCAAATTAAAGAAGCCCGTAGAAGGCTGCAGAAGGAGGTGGCAAAGAAACCGCCCCCAACCCGTCAAGTATGGAGGCCGAAATCTGAAACAGCGATTCAGGTTAAGGCACAATCGTTACAGCCTTCGAAGCAGGTTCAATCTCCGGCGAGCCAACTCAAATCGCCGATGATCCCTACAATTGCTCCGGGAGATCCTGCGGAACCATCCCGAAGAAGGAGGTCAATTTTGGAACGCCTCGGTCCAATCCCCGATGAAAGAGGCAAAGCTCCAATTTAAGATCGTTTGGGCCCGATGAGAGATCCCCGAACGACTCAACATGCTGGGGGTCGCTATCACTCTCAGCATGACAAGGAGTTCAAGGCTACTGCGCGTGCCAATTTGCGCATCGAAGTCCAGGAGCCCGCTGAGAACTCACGCCCACAAAGGCATGTTTCGAGGCGTATGACTCTTGAAAGCCCAAAGAAGGCAATTTGCCCCCAGAAGGAAACATTGTCGTCCGATGACGATAACGTTATACCTGGGAAATCGCGCCAACACGCGATAGGTTGCTCCGACTTTCATACGGACGAGCTGTACTATCATGCTGGGGGTACGAACAGAGCCAGAAAGAGAAGTCCTCGTAGGCTCGAAACTCAGTGTCCCTGTTCCAAACTCATTCGGACAGTATCATCTCAGTGTAATTGCACTAAGACGGTCCCCGAAAGAGTCTCGGTGTTCGAGAGGCTCAGTACCGAAACGCCAAAGCCAAGGCCTACGCGTTCCCGACGAAGGAGAGCGGTGGTTGAAGATGGAGAATTTCCAAGGGTCACCGCTAACGTGACCAGCAAAAGGACATTGGCACGGGATGATCTCGAGTCAATTCTGGAAGCATCTCGGCGTTTAACCCGTTTGCAGTCTGGAGCCATTTCACGAAGGACGTATGGGAGGGTTCAGATAAGACCACCCTCAGAAGATGAAGAGTCGGATGCTTGCTCTGCGGTCGCATCTGACAACACTGTATCCAGCGAAGGAGAACCCCGCGAGTCATTCATGATAAGCGCGGAACAAGTGGCCAAGATGCTCGAAGAAGCCATGGCCAAACAACAGGAGAGCTTCAGGCTCGAGATGCAGATGGCCATGCAGACTATGAAAGAGATGCATGACCAACAACTCCAGGCACTGAGGAACCAACAAGGTGAACCAAGCCATCGTAATCAGGTTGTTCAGGAAGTTGAGCATACGGATGCGGATGAAGCTCGTAATGCCAATGACCCTCCCATCAACGCAGGGGGTGGTAATGAGGATGCCAACGAAGATACAAGTGAAAACTTGAAGATCAAAAGCCTCGAGAGCAAAATCAATACCTTGATGTCCGCTCAAGAGGTGAAGAAAACGGGCATTCCTTGTCCATACCCAAGGGAGTGGGAGTCAATCCCCAATCCGGCGAAGTTTAGTCTAATCAACTTCACGCCGTTCGATGGAAGGGGTTCCCCCACCCAGCATTTGATTTATTTCAAATCGCACCTGGGTGTTATCTCTAGCAACGAGCCTCTGATGGTGCGGTCATTCGTTGGCACTCTTCGCGGAGCCGCCTTCGATTGGTATCGCCGCCTCAAGCCAGGAAGCGTGAATAGCTGGGACGACATGGAGACAAAGTTCCTCGCTAACTTCTTCGACGACGACACCGAGATATCCATCGGAACGTTGCTCGACGAGAAACAAAAGGATGGGGAGTTAGTCGAAACCTTCGTCAAAAGGTTCCGGAACAAAGCATTAAATTGCCGGGACCCGATCACGGAGGAGTTCATTCTCCAGACTCGCCACAACAATCTTTCGTTGGATGTGTTGGAAGCAATGGGAACAGCGCCATCCAACACATGGAAAGACTTGAAGGTCAGAGGGGAACAAGCTGAACGCTTCCTCCGAAGGAAGAAGGCCGAGAGGAGTCAATCGACGACTAATCCTCCAAACTCAAACTTCGCCTCCCGTGGTAAGGGCAAAACACCTGCAGCGGCTGTTGACGCTAATCAAACGTCGCTACAGCAGTCCCGGAGACAACAGAAAACTTCGGATCAGAGGCCTCAAAAAGAGTACTCCTTCAAGGACGAAGATGTTCCAGCCATCTTCAAATCCCTCCTTGACAATAACAAGATCAAGCTTCCACCGATCACGAATCAGGAGGAAGCTGACAACACTGCGGATCCGAAGTACTGCGCATACCACAGGAGGATCCTTCATCCCACCAAGGCCTGCTTTACTCTAAAGAACAGTATCCAGACCTTGGTTGAAGCCGGCGTCATAACGCTGGAGTAAGCCAGTCAAGAATGGCGAGACTCCAGTGGGTGCACGAGTATAAACTGTATCCCAAAACTCCGACCGGTATATGAGTATAAACTGCTTCCTGACACTCCAAAAAGTATACGAGTATAAACTGCTTCTTAATACTCCAATAGGTATATGAGTCTAAACTATTTCCTTTCTTCCACGGGAAGTTCCTGGAGAGTGTCGTGCATGGTACTCTTAAGGATAACCCGATCGTGCATCTAATTCAATGATACACCCAGTTTTGTAAAGAAAGCTGGGGGTGGATAATTCAGGTAACGGGAAGTTCCCGGAAGAATGTTAAATGTAATATTCTTAGGGATAACCCGGTCATGATAAATAAAGTGATAAACACTAAACACTCTTGAAATCACTGACGAATTGTCAGAACCCCGTTTTTGTTAAGTCTTTATCACTTAACATCAGAAACCCCCTTTGAGTAATTTGTACGAACCAACATCTTACAGTGATTTGTACTCTTACTCTCTTCTTTCGCTTGGTCAAACCTTCCTACAGTTAGGACCAAAACCAAATTTCCCTCTCGATTCCTTCAATGAACGAGAGACCCACAAATCGAGCGATCAAACCTTCTTACAGTTAGGATCGTTTTAAACCCCCCACTTGGTCAAACCTTTCTACAGTTAGGACCACAACCAAAATCCCCTTTCGATTCCTCCAATGAACGAGAGGTCCATTTTCAAATCGAGTGATCAAACCTTCTTATAGTTAGGGTCATCTCAAGCTCCCGCTTGGTCAAACCTTCCTACAGTTAGGACCAAAACCACAATTCATTCTCGATAAACGAGAAATTCATCCTTAGTTCGGTAATCAAACCTTCCGACAGTTAGGGTTATCCGAATCTTTTCGATTCTCGGAGTGGAGATCCCATTCTGAGTTTCACCTTTCCGGACTCTGGGGGTGGAGATCCCACCTCGAATTTCCTTTCCTTCTTTGTTTGGGGAATAGAATATAAAATTCTTCCTTCCCCACATTAACCTTTTCCAAGAGTTTATCAATCTTGGATTCATCCTAGGAAGTTTATCCCGAATCCTAAGCAGGGATAAGTCTGCGCCTAACATGCGCTGCCGGTTTAGTCTTTTTCCGATTGAAAAAGACACCAGAGTTCGATTCTGGGGTATTTTATCCTGAAACCTAAGCAAGGATAAGTCCGCGCCTAACACGCGTTGCCGGTTAGTTCTTGACCGTTAAAAAGAACATCCGTCCGCATATTCAACATTGTGGCAGGTTGTTATTAATAACACCGAAATCCATGCCTTACACGCATGGGGAATTTCATCCTGAATCCTAAGAAAGGATAAGTCGACGCCTAACACGCGTCGCCGGTTTAGCCTTTTTCCGATTGAAAAAGACACCAGAGTTCAATTCTGGGGTATTTTATCCCGAAGCCTAAGTAGGGATAAGTCAGCGCCTCACACGCGTCGCCGGGTAGCCTATTCCCGTAACAATGGCGAAGTCTATGTATTCGACATCATAGCACAAAGTCTCAGAGAATTCAATCTCTGAGCACAACGTTACATGTGAACGGATTTAAAATAATTCGCATTCTAGCCCGACTCAAACGGTAGTCGGTAAAGGCTAATCAAATCTGTTTAAGGCTGGGGGTTAGCCAAAAATCCTAAAGTCAGCGCCTCACACGCGTCGCCGGGTAGCCTATTCCCGTAACAAATGGTAAAGTCTATGTATTCAACATCATAGCACAAAGTCTAAAGGAGTTCATTCCTTTAGCACAACGTCACATGCGGAACGGATTTAAACAATCTGCATGTAAGCCTGATTCAAACGGTAATCGGTGAGAGCATGTCAAATCCATTGAAGGCTAAGGATTTGCCAAAAATCCTAAGTCAACGTCTCATACACGTTGCTGTTTAGTCTTTTCATAGGAGAAAGACGAAGTCTACGTATTCGAAGTCGTAGCACAAAGTCTAAGGGAGTTCATTCCTTTAGCGCAACGTTACATGCGAACGGATTTAAATAATCCGCATGCTAGCCCGACTCAAACGGTAGTCGGTAAAGGCTCATCAAATCCGTTGATGGCTGAGAATTTGCCAAAAATTCTATAAGTACGAGTCATTGACGCATCAATTCTATGGATTGGTCTCGTGACTCGAGTATCCGCCACGCTCCAATAACTTAAGAGCTTAAACTGTGTATACTCCAGCAGACGTACGAGTATAAACTGTGTCAGACGTCGAACAATACGTCACAATGAAGTCTGGACGCCGGACAACGCGTCGTAATGAAGTTTAAACGCCGGACAACGCGTTGTAAACAAAGATTCAACGCCGTCAATCGATGATCAGTTCTATGTTGAAGCAACCAACTCGAGCTAAAAAAGCAAGAAATCAAGGATCGACTTCAAGTTCAAAATTCCGACGACGGTCAGACAATAAATGCAACACCGGAACCCCTACAGGCATTCTACAAAGCATTGAATGGCCCGAAGGAATTGAAGGAATCCAGAACAGAAGCCATTCCAAAGTCCCGTTGTACCGACTAAAGGTTGGGACAATCACATTCAAAGTATTCCAGACTCTTCTATAAAAGAACGAGGCTGAAATACTTTGGAGGGGGTATCTGTAGGCGTATAAAACTGCCTATAGGTCCCGTGACACAGCTCGACGACGCCGATTCGACAAAACCGACCATCAGACGACGTATTCAAGCACGACCGTTAGTCCGCAACGCCGAAGCCAAACGACACGCGACGAAGCGGGATAACAAGGCTACGAAGCCGACGAACCGCATGTAAACAATGGAATGGATCCACTCACGTGCGGAATCAAGCCAACGGGTTGATTCATCAACGAGTCATTCAACCAAATACAGAATCGGACGAATCGTGATCGAATCGAAATCAAGCTTCGGACTTGAACTCAGAAGTGGACTTACTGCCTAATCAGGAATCGGATCAACAAATCGAATCCGAACAAGTCAACCACACAACCGAGTCGAAGTCCAAATCAAATCGAACCCGAACGACGGAACCCGAACGACGGAATCCGAACACAAGCCCAAACCCCGGGGGACTCGGCTTTGAACCGAGCCACCCCAAGGTGGCTCGGCCTAAGCCGAGCCACCCTGAGGTGGCTCGGTGGCCGAGCCACCCTAGGGTGGCTCGGCCAAGGTCGAGCCACCCTGAGGTGGCTCAGCTCAGGCCGAGCCACCCATGGGTGGCTAGGCCCTGTTCCGTGCCCAAGGCACAGGTTTGAGTGCCTATAAATAGGCCTTGTGCTCATTTGTTTCAGAGGTTGGATTTTGGAGGAGGCGAAGCCCTGCTGGATTGAAGACTCGGATCTAAAAAAGATCTCAACTTTGAAGGCTTGAAGGCTTGGACTTCTAGATCTGGTGCCCGGCGATCGTCAACGTCAAATAAGGCAGGAGTTCGAGGGAATCGGATCTGAGATCTACACGATCACACTCCGGATCTAAGCTTGGTTCTTAGATCCCGAGCATCGAGCGGTTGTTTCCTTGGTGAAACAATCCCTCCCGGCTATTATTCCCTTGGTGGAATAGTACCCGTCATATCGTGTGGATCCGACCGGATCGAGATCACGCGGTGGTCTACGGATTAACCCCGGCGTAGGCAAAGAACCCACAAAGCGAGTGACCGCATAACAGGAGCTCGCGATTCGTTCGGCAAACAAGGATAAAATTTGTAATCTTTCTTTTTCTTATTTTTGATTTTCATTGTAACCGGATCTTATAAAAAGACCGGATCTTTGTAACCGATAAACAGTTATTGAGATGGCAATGATATCAATGAAGAAAGACATGAATTTTCCCGCGAACAACTTTTTAAATAAAACATATATATCTCTCAAATCGTAAGGAATTTGGCGAAACAGATGGGAGCAAACCGATCTCTTTGGGTGGGTTTGGTCGGCTCCGTCTTGTCAAGATAGTTAATTTTCATATATAATTCGTTCAATTCCGACTTACGATTTGAAAGTTACGACCTGTTCTTCGCAGCAAGTTATGTTCTGAAGCTCGTCTGTAAGATTGGATTTCGCCTGAACATTGGACTTTGCCTGAAGCTCGTTAAGCTCGCCTGAGGCTCGCCTCTGTGTTCCAGAGTCAAAACAACGCAACCACTACGTAATCCAGCCGTAAACGCAGCTGAAATCTAGTCGCAAATGCAGCTCAAATCCAGATGTGTTATGCTAATACAGCTTCTAAATGCTGCCAACGCAGCTTCCAAACGCTGCAAACGCAGCTTCTAGACGCTGTAAACACAACTTCCAAATGCTGCAAACGCAACTTCCAAATGCTGCAAACGTAGCTCCCAAACGCTACAAACGCAGCTTCCCAGCGTCGCAAACGTAGTTTCCAGACGCTACAGACACAGCTCCCAAACACCGCAAACGCAGCTTCCCAGCGTTGCAAACGCAGCTTCCAGACACTGCAAATGCAGCTTCCCAGCGCTGCAAACACAACTTCTCAACGCTGCGTTCAAACGCAAAATTTGTGCCTAGCAACGCAGAACTTGCGTTTGACTAGTTCAAACACGAGTTGAACGGTTACAGAAATCATTTTCTCCCCACGATTTGAGGGATTTCCATCCCACTTAGGAGCGGATTAAGGGGGCGGTTATACCCCATTAAGGAAAAAAATCAAGAGAGTGGTTACACCCCTTAATCTCCTATAAATAGATAAAATTTTAGTTTAATTGAAACTGGTTCTGGGAGGAGAGGCTAGAATTTTTCAGATCAGAGAATCACTAAGGAGATTGGCACTTGGAGAGTTTTTTTGAGCATCTGAGCATCATCAGGAGCTGTTCTTTGGAGCTTTCTTCTTTGGCTTGAAAACCGATTTCGATTAGATCTTCATTAACTCTTTCATAGAGTTTTAAACTCGTTCTGAGTTACAAAAACTCATTAGGGTTATAAACTTACCTTGCAAGTTCTCCTCAACATCTAATCAAGATGATTCAACTGTGTTCCTCAAGGTGAAACATCGGATCGTCAACAAGAAGCAAACTCGGCACGAGTTTCGAGGGAGACAACTCATCAACACCAAGAAGAACCCAAGTTAAACAAAGGGAATGATCTCCATCGACCATTCTCTCTTTTGTAAATTGGAAAACTAATCGAGAAGATTGTAATTTCTTTTTCTAAGCCACTTAGAGAGAAATTTATATCGGGAGAATTGTAATTAATTCTTTTTCTGAGTCTGTCAGAGAGAATAATATGAATTTAATTCTCAATTGTCTTCTTTGAATTTCCCCCAACCAAAAGATGACGACTTCATTAGGGACTAGCTTTTTCACGGATGAAGAAATGGTGACGCAATCCGACACCAAGCTCGCAGGAATGACTGTTGAAACTCTGATCATCGAGTTCGATCAAGCCAAGTATGAAGAGTTTCTCTCCTCCAGATCCCTTAGACCCAAGGCTATGCGTAAGATCCACAAAGTTTCTAAGGAGAATAAAGCTCCAGTTGTGACCGACTCGTCAAAGGACTATCTCCCCTAGGGGTTGTACTGTTCATACAGTCCCCTCTCTGAAGGAGAAGACTTATCTTTAGTTAAACTCGTCAATCGAGTTGAGGGTTCCATGCCCGTGCCTAAACAACGGGTATCGGGTCACAAGAGGCTTATCATTGTGACTAACCTGATCAGTACAGATGGTGACGTCGTTGCAAAAGCCTTAAAACAGGCAAAGAAAAATGGCGTTCGATGAAGGAGAAGATCTCGACGACGAGCACAATTACGAGAAAGACGATCTCTCAATCAATGCGTGCCTTGTGTTTGTGAGCCAAAACACGATCCTGAGCTCTGCGTTTCTGTTTCGAAACAAGAGCCTCGCGTTTATAAGCCCAAACGAGAATCTCGTGCGAACCAAGTTGAATGCAGCCCTCAGTGGCGCGTTATGCAACGAAAACGCAGCTCTCAGGCCTACGTTTTACCTTCAAAACGTAACCCTCAGGCCTGCATTTTACCTTCAGAATGCAGCCCTCAGGTCTGCGTTTTACCTTCAGAACGTAGCCCTCAGGCCTATGTTTTACCATCAGAACACAGCCCCCAAGACTACGTTGACCGGCCAGAATGCAGCTCACAGAGTTGTGTTTCACAAGAAAAATGCAGACCTCAGTCTTGCGTTATTCAATCTACACATGACCCTCATTTTCCTTCTTCAGGACACGATTTGATTTGTCATGTCAGAAAAGACCAACATGGATTTAAGATTCATGTTCACCAAGAACCAGTCCTATCTACTGACGGATAGGGGGTTCCAGCTTCAACTTCACGTTTAGTGAGAAATGCTTCCCAAGTCTCCGATTTAAGGGAACTATTATCAAGAGAAAGACCGGTATAACAAGCCACTCATTCATGTCAATGTGAGCGACTTATTTCTGCGGTCCTCTCAGAATGTCAATGTTGTGCCTCTATGCTTAGGCGATCAGTGTTCGATTGATTGACGAGCGTTGCTCGACCAAGCAAACAACGATATCATTACAAGAAGAAGTCTTCAGAGACCGAGTATCCTAGAGTCACTATCAATATGATCGGTAGAGGGAAGTCGTCAGTTCCTAGTTTTGATGAGTGTGAGATGGATCGTTCTCCAAGCATCAGAGAAATCACTAATGAGTTTGAAGGAATCTACCAACGCACTTGGACGCAAACATGAGCCATTCTCCCTGTCAACTATCGGAGGTTAGCCAGAGGAACCAATTCTAATGACGAACATTCAGCCATTGCGGAGTCTTGCTCACCAAGTTCTTTCGTTGGTCATGAGAGCTTTGCCCACATGGCAGAAAATTCTGAAGATCTCTCAAAGATGGTTGATGAGCAGGAGGTCATGCTCAAATCACAGCATGAGACTCTCAATGAACTTCGGATCATGATGACTCAATATGTCGTAGACATGACCAAATCTCAGAAGACAAATTTATCGCCAAGGCAAGAATCTTCTAGGAAAGGAAGATCGTCTTCATCCTGACCTCATACAAGCAAAGAGAAGGGAAAAATGGTTGATTGTGATGCTTCTGACCAAGAAGCCATGAACCTGGAATATTCCTCTGATGAAGGAAGAGAGACTGAGAACAAGAAGAATCTCTAGTCTGTCAAAATGGAAGAATTAGAAGCCTATCTCAATGCCATTGCTAACAGAAGTGAGCTCCAAGACAAGGGAGTTTCTAGGCCCTATTCTACCAAATAGAATGCAGCCCCTTATCCTCCAAAGTTTGAGGTCCCGACGCTATAAACTTTTGACGCCACGAGATCGCTGAATCAATATATCTATCATTTTAAGTCACAAACTAAAAATATGATATTAAATGTACCATATTGGCTCGATTGTTCGTTGGCACCCTTAAGGGAGTTGCCTTTGAATGGTTCAGAAAACTGCATGCCAGATGTATCCAAAAGTGGGCTGATCTAGAGAGACTTTTCCTGTCAAGATTTTTTGAAGAGGATACAAAAGTTTCCATCCATACCCTTCTCGCCACTAAGCAGAAGAAGAGGGAGCTCGTCAAAGCCTTCGTCAAGAGGTTCCGAAGCATGAATCTTCGATGTTCGTCAGGTATGACACAGTCTACCTTAGTGAAGATCTATCGATACAACTTGCAGACCAAACTTCTAGCACAAATGAGGGTTACAGAATACCATTCTTAGAGATAATTAATCTCTCAAGGTGAAAATGATTAAAAACTTATTACCAAGATTAAAGTCGAAGAACAAAGTAAGCATAATTAACCTGAGCAATGGGACCAAGCCTAATCTTCTCAGTCAGAAGGGGAAGATACTACGGCCACTGAAATTAATCCTCTTCAATAGGATGACGGGTCCACAAAGCTATCACGTTAATAGTTAACTCTAATAGCTAAACTCTTCAGATAACGGTCTGCTGTGTGATGTATTCCAATCATAGTCGTTATACTCCAATGTCACTGAACGACTTGACGGATAGTGGCCCACTAGGCAATGTGCCCTGTCTACCCCTTTTTCCCCTACACTTGTTTAAGACTGGGGGTTGATTTATTTTTGGTTCACTGGATTATGAGTAATAAATTTTCTGAGTTGACATGTTCAATAAAACACCTCTGTCAACTGTAAAATTCCTCTCCTGCTAAGTCTTAATCAAGACTGAGGGTTGGTTTCTTAGAATCTACTGGATTAAGAGTAACGAATATTCCTATCAATCCTCTTTAACAGGATGATAGGTCTACAAATATCGTTGAGTTAACATTATACTTCTGATAATTTACATCCCCATGGAGTATGAATTCAGCTTGCATCACTCCTAATTTGTCACGTTAACAATACACCTCTGATAATTAACTTATCAATCCTTGACAACAGGATGATAGGTCCTTAAAATTGCTCAAATCGCAATCATCCCAAGTAAGGCGCTAAGTATTTAAATCTTGTTTAAATCATAAGTACAAATTCTGTTCACATTAACATCACACTTCTGACGATCCACTTATCAATACTCTTCAATAGGATGATAAGTCCTCAAAGTTGCTCCAATCATAATAAATTCCTATCATGTTAACATCACACCTCTGACAATCCACTTATCAAACCTCTTCATTAGGATGATAAGTCTATAAAGTTGCTCCGATCACAACAAATTCTATCATGTTAATATCACACCTTTGACAATCAATCCTTTTATCACGTTAATATTACACCTCTGATGACATCATGATAACATTACACATCTGACAATCAACTTATCGACTCTCTTCAATAGAATGATAGGCCCATAATTCTATCACGTTAACAAAATACCTCTGACAATCAACTTATCGACTCTCTTTAATAGAGCGATAGGCCCACAATCCTGTCACGTTAACAAAACACCTCTGACAATCAACTTATCAATTCTCTTCAATAGAGCAATAAGCCCATAATCCTGTCACGCAAACAAAATACCTTTGACAATTAACTTATTAATTTTTTCAATAGAGCGATAGACCCATAAAATACTGTTAGGTTAACATCACACCTCTAACAGTCAAACCTCCAATGAACTTGTTAATAATTTTTCAACAAGAATAGCAAGTTTTTATTATAAAATCTCCAGCGGATTAAAGATTTTCTGAAATTATCCTAGTGATAATGAAGAAAATTTCTAAATTTCAATCTAAATGAAAATTCATGCCAAGTTAATACTACACTTCTGGCACTTCTAACTTTCTTTCAGTGTTTCAAATGAAAACATAACACAGGAAAAACAGTGACAAAGCCTACACGTTCAATATCGTAGCAGGTTGTTATTAATAACACCAGAATCTATGCTTTACACGCATGTGAGACTTTATCCTGATCCCTGATTAGAGATAAGTCTACATTTAACACATGCTGTCGGGCGACCTATTCCCGTAATAATGACAAAACCTACATATTCAATATCATAGCAGGTTGTTATTAATAATACCAGAATCCATGCCTTACATGCATGTGGGATTTTATCTCGATCTCTAATTAAAGATAAGCCTACGCCTAACATGCGTTATCGGGTAGTCCATTCCCGTGAAATTTACAAAGTCTATGTATTCGGCATCATAGCACTAAGTCTAAAAGAATTTATTCTTGTAGCACAACATTACATGTGGATTTGAATTAAACAATCCACATGCTAGCCCGACTCAAATGATAGTCGGTAAATGCTTATCAAATCCGTTGATGGCTGAGGGTTTGTCAAAAATTCTATGAATGTTTACGGGCCCATCAGCTGGATGGATATGAGCCGTGACGTGATGTTTGAGAGGTTCTGCTCATGAGTAGCATGTATCGTCACTATAATTTCTCTTCGAAGCTCGTCCTCACATAGGTCCTACGTGGTAAATCCCTTCAACCAAGATGCATTCGGAATGGGTACAAAGAACAACTCCTTTATGACAAGGAATCAACAGCTCCAATATCAGAGTTGAGATCCAAATTATTTCAAAATTTTGTCCCAGTCAACCGCGGACTTCTGAAAACTTTAGAGGGGGTTCTGGAGGCTGTCTAAAAATCACTGCAGATAGTTGATCCTCATCAAACACCAATGATGAAAGTTACAATTTGACGGCTTCCAGAATGCTACAAGGCTTCAATTCGAAAACTTTTACGTAGATCGATGAATGTTACAATCTGACGACCTTCACAATAATCGATGAAAGTTCTAATTCAACAGCCTTCACAATTAACATCGGGAGTTACAATATGATGACTCTCATATTTTTAACGAGCTAAGACGATAGTTACAAGATGACGATCTTTGTAACATTCTAGCAAAAGAGACTACAAATTGACGGCCTCTTTAAATCAAAATGCAGATATTTCTTAAACTGTAAGAAATTTGTCAAAACGAACAGGAGCAAACCATCCTTTTAGGTGGGTTTGGTCGGCTCCGTCTCATCGAGATAGTCGGTTTTCATATATAATTCGTTAAATTCCGACTTACAATTTGAAAGTTATGATATGTTCTTCGTAGCAAGTTATGTTCTGAAGCCCATCTACAAGACTAGATTTCGAATGAACATTGGACTTTGCCTGAAGCTCGCCAAGCTCACCTGAGGCTCGCCTCTGTGTTCCAGAGTCAAAACAATGCAACCACTGTGTAATCCAGCTGTAAACGCAGCTCCAAATTCAGCCGTAAACGCAACTCAAATCCAGCTGTGTTATGCTAACGCAACATTAATCTAGCTACTAACCCAGCTTCTAAATACTGCCAACGCAGATTCCAAATGCTACATATGCGGCTTCCAAATGCTATAGACGCAGCTTTCAAATGCTGCAAACGCAGCTCCCAAACGTTACAAACGCAGCTCCCAAACGTTACAAACGTAGCTTCCCAGCGCTGCAAACACAACTTCTAGACGTTGCAAACACAACTTTCAAATGCTGCAAATGTAGCTCCCAAATACATCAAACGCAGCTTCCAGCGCTGCAAACACATCTTCCAGATGCTGCAAATATAGCTTCCCAATGCTGCGTTCAAACGTAGAATTCGTGCCTAGCAACGCAGGACCTGCGTTTGACTCATTCAAACACGAGTTGAACGGTTGTAGAAACCGTTTTCTCCCCACGATTTGAGAGATTTTCGCCCGACTTAGGAACGGATTAAGGGGACGGTTATACCCAATTAAGGAGCAAATCAAGGGGGCGGTTATACCCCTTAATCTCCTATAAATAGCTAAAATTTCAGCTTAATTAAAATCGGTTCTGGGGAGGAGAGGCTAGAATTTTTTAGATCAGGGAATCACTAAGAAGATCGGCACTTGGAGAGTTTTTTCTTGAGCATCTAGCATCATCAGGAGCTGTTCTTTGGAGCTTTCTTCCTTGGCTTGAAAACTAATTTCAGTTAGATCTTAATTTACTCTTTCATAAAGTTTTAAACTTGTTTTGAGTTCTAAAAACTCATTAGGGTTATAAACTTGTCTTGCAAGTTCTCCTCAACATCTAATCAAGAGGATTCAACCGTGTTCCACGAGGTGAAACGTCAGATCATCAACGAGAAGCAAAGTCGACATGAGTTTCGATGGAGGCATCTCATCGACACAAAGAAGAACCTAGGTTAAACAAAGGGAATGATCTCCATCGACCATTCTCTCTTTTGTAAATCGGGAAACCGATCGAGAAGATTTGTAATTTCTTTTTCTAAGTTTGTTAGAGAGAAATTATCTTGAGAGAATTGTAATTAATTCTTTTTCTAAGTCTGTCAGAGAGAATAATATAAATTCAATTCTCCATTTCTTCATCGAATTTTCCCCCCAAATACTCATCTTCTCCATAACCAAGGAAGATGCAATGAACCGGCCTATCATCAAGTTTTTGTCTCTTCTCCTTTGGATTGTGTGCCACCGCCTTACATCTAAATACCTTCAGATGAGAGTAGAATATATATTTTTTGGATCAAACTCTCTCTGAAATATCAAAAACCAAAAGAACTGAAAGAGACTTGTTGATTATGTAGAATGCAATGCGAACAACTTCAGCCTAGAAGCTCTTAGGTAACTTCGCTATCTTCAACATGCATCTGACTTTCTTCATAATGGTCCTGTCATACCTTTCTGCAACTCCATTATGCTGCTGTGTGTCGGGCTCTGTCCTTTGATACTGAATACTATGCTTGGAGCAATAATCTATGAACTCAATAGAAGTATACTCTCCTCCATTATCGGTGCACAAATACTTCAACTTATTTCTTGTTTGCCTCTCCACCATGGCATGAAACTGTTAGAAGATTGAAAAAATTCGATCCTTTGTCCTCAATAAGAAGACCCACATCTTCCATGATGTCTCTCTATCGTGGCATGAAACTGCATCATCAGAATAAATTAAATTCAGGATACTATCTTCTCTTTTTGAAGGCTTACTAAAAAAACTCTATGTTGTTTGTCAAATAAACAATAATCACAAGGGCTGAGTGATGAACTTTTGGCAAATGGAATGAGAAACCTTTTTGCCAATACTTGCAACCCCTTCTCATTCAAGTGTCGGGGCCTCCTATGCCACAAACTAAGAGTATTAGCGTCCTGAGCCACGCTCAAAGAATCGTATGAAGCCTTCGCTTGAGTTTTGTATAAATTGCAACATACACTTCTTCTTGGCACCATAGGAGAGCCATTGGTGATTTTACATTTTCCTCCATCAAATTGAATTTTATATCCCATTTGGTTTAAAGTAAGACCTAAAATCAAGTTGAGTCGCAGATTGAGAACATATCGCGTATTCTTTAAAATCAATATGCATCTGGTATCTGTCTACAAGTGTATGTCACCAAGTCTCACAATCTTCGAGTAGCTAGTATTGCACATCTTCACACTGCCAAAGTCACCTGCTTTATATGATGTGAAAAGATTCTAATTTAATGTAGCATGATATGTAGCTCTTGTATCCACTGTCCACTCAAAATTCTGACTTGTAACATGCATACAGTCTTCTTTCCTGAAAATGAGAATAACATCAGTCTCAGACAAAGTAGTTATAGTGTTACTATCTGATTTCTTCTTCTCATCTTTCTTTTTATTTTTGTTCCAAGCTTGCTCTTTCTTCCATGCCCAACAATTCTTCTTGATATGACCCGACTTCTCACAATGAAAGAAACCACTCCTTTTAGATTTTGATCTGCCCTTGAATGCGCCGCGACTTCTGGACTGATCCCTGTACTTGCTCTTGCCCATATTCTTCGTGACAAGTGCCTGTGAGTTATCTGTGCTGGTCGACTTTCTTCGAATCTCCTCATTGGATAAACTATTCGTAATCACATTCATCGATAACACATTATCTGGAGCTGCATTGCTAATCAACACAACCAGTGTCTCCCAGCTATTTGGCAAAGAACACAATAACAATCAAGCCTATAACTCATCATCGATAGCCATCTTCATGGTAGTTAACTGATTAATCAAGCTCTTGAACTCATTCAAGTGCCCTACTATGTTGCTTTCTTCTTTGAATTTCAAGTTCACTAACCGCCTCATAATAAACACCTTGTTTCCCGCAGTCTTCTGCTCGTAAAGATCCTCAAGCTTCTTCCAAAGAGACTTCACATTTGTCTCACCTGATATATGATGAAACACACTAACATTTGATTCACACCCGAATGTAGCCGAACGCCTTTCTGTGTTGTTTCTTTATTCTTTATCAGTCATTTTTTTGGCTTAGCTTCATCTCCCTCAATAGGATCATGTAAATCTTTACAATACAGAATATCTTCTATTTTAGACTTTCATACTTGCCAATTGGAACCATCTAATTTTATTATTGTGCCAAAACTCTCCATCTTTTTCATCACAAAGCACGCCTTAAATTAGGGCTCTGATACCACTTGTTAGAATTTTATGGAGATTAATCTGCGAGATTAAACATTAAACAAATAACGGCACCAATGATAATACTATACGCAAGCAAACACTAAGATTTAACGTGGTTCAACAAATCATGCCTATGTCCACGGGGCAATCCAGAGAGTAATATTTCAATATCAATTAAGAGTACAATCCCTCAAAGTTACATCCGAATTTGAGGATCAAACCACAAGAGAATACCTCTAGGGCACCAAAACGCTAAAATCAGTCTCACTAAAAATCTCTAATGCTCGAGGAGAAATCAACATCTTACCCTCAACGACATCGTCGTTCTAAAAACAATCGCTTTTGAATCACTGCAATCGGACAACCGAGCTATCCAAAATATTAACTTTTTTATCTTTTCCTTTCTCTCCCCTTGAAATCCGTGCAACCCTTAGAAAACTCTCGGGGTAATGTAGCTACAAGAAAACAAACTCAGGATGAAAAATATCATGTGCCCCAATTCCTTTAACAAAGGAATTTTATTTCTAGGTCCGCCTTTCCTATTCAGATTAAGAATAGGTCTCTTAGACCTTTTCTTAATAGGATATAACCATTTGACCTAGTTCTTGTGGGCCTCAATTGGGTTGGACCCACAACACTAGGGGTTGAATTATGGAATCAAAGTCCTTGTGTTACTCCATAATCTGTGATCTAATTTTTTATTGCGATCTTTGACCATATTCTATTATTTGTCACATTTAGCATGGTTAAATTGTGTACTATATTTGATATGTGAAATTTCCCAGAATATTAACACTCAGGAGTTTTCAATATTTATTATATATGTTTTAATGCCTATAGCCTATATGTGAATTGCGAGATTAATGCTTGATCGCTATTAGTTTGTATCTAATCTCATATAATTTAAGTGAGCTTATAAGCTAATTTTTGAAAAGCTGAGGCAAATCAGCTTTTTAAAATGAGACTAATTTAATGGATAAATTACCAGATTGGTATAGTCAGCGAGATCTAGTTACCGGGCTGATATATCTTTTTATCTAGCAACAACAAGGTATTTAAAGTGACAAACAATAACGATAAGGCATAAAAGTTGGCTGGAGTTAGTTTTCCGGCAAAGCGAGGTCACTTAACAAATCACATGACGTTGACGTGACATCTTTGGCTAATGTGTCTAGAGTAGATGACCTTATTCATTGAATTGAGAACATGAGTTTTCTTCTAAACTAGAACGCAAGGGATTCCTTCAGGTCTCCATTAAAGGTGGGTGTTCTTCATCGAAGAATTCACATCCAATTTCGATGGAGAACATTAAATTTAACAAAGGAAGGAGGGAGGGATCTTTTTGTGTGTGTGTGGGGGGGGGGGGGGGGTTGTGCGTGTGTGTGGAGGGGGGGTAACCTTTTGAACTTCGGTTTTGAAGAAAAACTCTCTTTTTACTAAATGAATGAAGTCAAAGTTATGAGTCATGTCAGCCAAAGATGTCACGTTGACATCACGTTATTTGTCACATGACTTCGCTTCGTTAGAAAATTGACTCCGGACATCTTTTATGCTTTATCGTTACCCTTTGCCACTCTAATATCTTGTTATCACCAGAGAAAGAAAATATACAAACTTAGTAATCAGACCTCATTAAATATACCAATTTAGTTAGTTAGTCCAAATTTAATGAAGTTTTAGCTGTCTTGTGTTTGACCTTATGCTCCTTATCAATTGAACTTATAGTTACTTTAGTTTACAATGATTATACACAAAACAAGAGGGCTTGCTTAAAATTAGAATAAAAACTATTGTCAAATTGGGGGCTTTACACAAAACTAACTGTGAACCTTTTATATTAGAAAAAAGGGTTTTTTGCATATATACCCCTCACATGATCGATATTTGCATGTTTATCCCTCAAATATTGGTATCTGTAAAATTATACCCTCGCTCCCCTAGTTCTCTCACATTAAGCTTTGTCTTAACCGATTTAGGTTATAAACGGGAAAACGTTGCAACATTATTGAAAATTTTTTACAAAATTTCAACATTATACTGTCTAAAACCAACATTGTTAAGTGGGAGGCGTGGAAAAAAATCGAAATGAGAGATTGTAGGATATCTTGCAAATACCAAGATTTGAGGGATATAT
>BQKN01034785.1:412-18242 GCA_022839385.1 Asparagus kiusianus
TCTCGCTCAGCGAGACAGCGTATAAAATCGGGACTTAGGGTTTTTTTAGGGTTTTTCACGTCGACTTTTAGGCGATTTCCAGCGGTTTTCTTGGGCGATTTTCGACCAGTTTTCTTCTACTTCTTCTCCTCTTCGTTGCTGATTTGCGTGGTGCTTCGGTTTAGAGAGATTTCACTCGAATCTCACAGGTCTGTTCGCCCCTCTTTCTTCCAAACTTTGATTTTGTTGAACTGTGAACATGTTGTGCGCACTGTTTCAGTTGTGTTGGTTTTATTCTCTGTCGATTGCATGCTCAAAACCCTAACTTTCCCCTCGGGTTTCATTATAGATCACATAATCATTATGTCGCCACGTAAATCCCGTGCTCCTCGAGGCCGTTCGACTGCCCAATCTCCTGAGGAGGCTGCCCCTGTCGCCGCTTCACATGGGGGTATATTTCTTTCACCTTTTCACCAATTTAAATATTGTATTCCGTTAATTCCATATATATACCTGTGTTTGTATGCAGATCCTCATTTGTATCCTTTGAGATACTCTCGAGAAGAGCCGGCATCCTCCTTTGAGGGGATCGACGCTTAAAAGTGCTCGTTTTGCTTAGACAAAACACACTTCAGAACATGCAGGGGCGATTTCATATCATCCCACATGTGTTAAAAGGTTTTGATATGCTGTTATAATGCTCGTGCATAGTAACGCATATCTCTTTTATACATGTGGTTGATGGAAAATCGTCACGCCTGTTATGAAATTACGATTTATCTTATAGAATAAGATATACCGTTTTTTCCATAATTTCAGGAATATTCTTACACCATTCATATGTATATTTTCTTTATCAGTCCACTTCCCTCCTACTGTCATTCCTGCTGATGCGGTTACGGGCCGGAGTAATATTACTCATTCTCTTTATGAGGGGTTACCACTAGTAGAGTCCGCTCCCCGGTTTAAGTCAGATTATAGTGAAGGGGCCAGAGAAATGATTCAGCGAGGTAGTTGCCGTATTCTGTGACGGATCATCACCGACACCCCTCTGATTTCAGAACGAGATGACAACAAATGTATAAGGAAGCCGGATTTCTTGTTTGGTGACTCCATAAAGGATCCGGAGGTTGCCTTCTGCAAGCCCGCACAATGGTTATATCAAAGCGGGTCATCATTCTTATATTTACCTCTGATTCCTCGGGACCACTCGCTGTTAAAGTTTAGGAATTTATCTGTTAACCGCGAAATGTTCTGGAGGTTAACTGATAATCACGAGCACATCCACTGTGGTTTCATCGGGAAGGAAGCCACCCCAGGTTCAAGTGAGAGAGCTTCTATACGAGGACTTCACCCAGGTATCTTGGGACAAGATAACATCCCTCAGAATGAAAAGACAGTGCAAGCCAATACCGTGAAGAACCGGTTAGCGGCAGCGGGCAAAGTATTACCCAGAGAGAATTTCAGATGTTATGGATGGGTACATTATTTTGGGGATAAATGGTGGTGGACCAGAATGACTCGCTATGCGTTGACACGTTGGGAGCGAGAGTTAACTAATTTGGGGTTGGCGATCCCGATTCGTGCTACCATGAGTGGTTTGCAAATTAGTGTGGGTCATTTTCTCTGTTTGTTCGAGATTTACAACCCGGACACTAACACATTCTTCACCCAGAATGGGGAGCTCGGACTACCACTGCATGAAATGATGCAAGTGTCTGGTTTGCCGATAGGCGACGTCCCATATCAAGAGTTCTTCCCGACCACCAATCAACTGAACAAGATAAAGGATCGGTCAGCTGTGACTCATGACGTTCTATGGGAATTGACCTGTCATTATCACATAGCTACGGCCGAGATGGACCCCAAAGCAAGGAGGAAGTCTCCTCAAGTCAGCTTAAAATAATTCGCCGATTATCTGTTTAAGAATCTGGAAGACCGCTCTAAAGATGTATGCGGCTTGTCTCCTATAAGCCCAAGTGAAATCAATCGGCTATTGGAGAAAACAAACGCCCAGACTTACACCTCTCATTCAGAAGATGGGTTTCTGCATGGGACAAAATTCCGTTCTTATTTGTGGCAGGTCGGTGTTCCGATTAGCTCTACTGCTCTGCTGGCTGGTTTCCTGGCCTTGTGGCTAAAGAGATGCGTGGTTCCCCACCAGTCCTCTGATATGATGCCGATAGAAGTATTGTATCCAGCCGTTCAGTTAGCTACAGGTCGCAAATTATCCTTGCTTCCTGCTATGGTGGCTGCCATTCATAGTGGATTACGACAGTTAATCACTGTGTTTACTCTGGAGAAGAAGAAACCCTCTGCCAGCCTATCAGTTCCGAAGCTGGAGTTGCCATATACTTATCTAATGGCCTGGTTAGTACTTCACCGGCCAGATTTAATGGAAGCTCCTAGGATGGTAGATCCCAGCCTTCCTCTGTTGCAGAATCTTGAAGCTTGCAAATGGATCAAACATCAAGAGCCGGACATATCAAGGCAGTTCAAAATTCACAAGTGTTGGGAATTCTTCCCCTGCTTCCCTTGGTTCTCTGGTACCTACAATACTACTTTATTGGATACTGAAGATCCAAGACAGAATCGTACCGTTTTAGATGTTGGATGCTTCAGATGGTTGATGAACATTCGACCCGGTTACTTGTTATTTCGGGTAAGAGACGTTTGTCTTATCGAACCATATCTTCCATGCCGATTTGCTCGTCAATTCGGTTACGACCAGATATACATCGGCAACCCGAATCGTCACCTAAATTTCCGAGGGGGACTCATTGATGGCGCGAGAGCCTGGTTTTGGAGTATTGCTGGCTGTACGGGCGCTGAGTTCGATCTCCCTTTAGAATCGCCGCCTCTACGGATGACCTTCTTGTATTGCAAGTGGCTGATGGCCGCCAATACTGTCACCCCATACCGAAGTATGCCGGAACCAGAAGAAGAGATAGTCCCGCGGCGCTCAAGCAGAACGACACGTGAAGTTAGGACTTCATCTCAAAAGAAAGAGGCCGCCGAATCGTCGAGGAAGGGAAAAGAACCGGCTCGCTCGGCTGGTAGTGAAGAAGAATTCGACTCCGAGGAGACGGAGACTTCTGAGGAGGCGGGTGAGATTGGCTCAAGTTCTGACGAAAGAGCTGGTCTCCCCGATTCTTTCTTCGAGAGAGGACTTGTGCGTCCATCTGCTATGCCTGCTCAACCACCAGATGCTCCGAGAAAAAGGAAAGAAAGAGTCGTTATGACTTACCCGAACAAGATGACAGTGGAAGTCCTTAGCGAGGATGAAGGGGATGAAGAGGATGAAGTGCCTCTTGCTCGTCGACAAAGATCTCGACCTTCCGCTCAGGCTCAAACTCAGGCTTCTTCTAGGGTTGAATTACGCACTAAGCATCGTTATGAAGGGCCTGGAGTTAGGGATGAAGCGCGTCCATCGAAAAGGCAAAAGAAAGCTGTTTCTAAGCCACGTGTTCATCTTCCGGCTGTAGAGGAGACGTCTGACCACAGTGCTTCTTCAGATGAGCAAGGTAACTATTTATCTTTATCACTTTTACACTTCTTAATGCTCAAACTTATTTCATGTTTAATTCCTGTAGGGAGTCGAGAAGAAGGAGAACTACCCCATGATGCTGCTTCTCCCGGAGGTATGGAAACCGAGGAGACCAGTTTTGTCCAACAAATACAGGATGCTCTGAAAGAAGGACTAGCTGGTATCCCACCACTTCCTGACACGGATCCATCAGCTACAGACGCAGGTACTGATCTTTCTCCTCTCGGAAGAGAAATCCGAGGAATGAATGAGTCGGATCGTGTGCCTCTTTTAATGACCTGTGCACTTTTTATTCTTTTAGTTAAACTAAAAGAAGTTGGCTCAAGTAGCGAGGCTCCTAAACTCGTCCCGACGAACGAAGGTAGGATTATTCTTTAACTTGGGTAAATTTGTCTGGTTTCACCTGTTACTTACGATTCCATGGTTTCTGTAGACGTCGTCATGAACAAACCAACAGAGGGAGAGATCACCCACACTCCTAAAATTGACGATTTCATTGATTTTGACTATAATATTAATATTTCGGAGGGCGATCATCAAGAAATCTCCGATTTGTTGTTCGGGAAAGCGACTGATGCGGCCACGGAACCAGCGGTTGGCGCTGGTTTAACAGAAGCAGGCCCTTCTGAGAGTAAGGCTTCTGTTCTGTAAACTCCTTATCTTCCATATATATTTTTATCCGACTGATTGTCTAAGTATCTGAATTATAGGACCAGTTACCGGAACCGATACTGCTATAATCACTAAGACTGAACATCAGCCTGAGGGTCGTGACTATTCATCATGGGCAGGGACTGATGTTGATCTTCAATCGTCCATTCTCGAATCCCGACCTGCAACTCCTGCAGATCCTATGATGATAGAGGTCAATGTCACTCCCCAGATCAGTCCAGTCGCAACAAAAGCAAGACCAATTGAAGAAGTTGGTACATCGGCTGATGTTGTGCCCAGAGTTGGTGAGTTTTAAATCTCATTTGCTTCAAGTTTCCGTTTAACACCCAATTATGTTCATTATGATTCTTTTGTTTGTAGAATCCCCTGAGAGACCTCTCGACTTAAGCCCAAAACTTTCTGAGGTCGAAATTACAGAATCTTCTGACGTAGCTGGTGTATCGAAAGCTGCTATTCTTGAACCAGCTTCGACTACTCAGGAGACCGGACTACCCCCAGCGGACACACAGGGTCATGTTGAAGGTTCTTCCGTTAAACTTGGTATACTCCAAATCGCAGTGTATACATATATATCTTGTACTGACTTATTTACCCTTGTCGCAGCTTCTTCCATCTCATTATCAACTCGCATCCAAGAATTATTGGCTGACGAGGATCCGGAAAAAGCCGCCATTTGCTCTGATCTTCTTGGCTTCGTCCATTTTTGGAACTCTATGGTCGATCGCATTATTTCTAAAGGCTCACATTTTGAGGCTTTTAAGAAACCGTTTGATCGTTATATGTCGGGCATCCGAGATGAAGGATATAACGACTTGGCCGATTCGATTAACGTTTATCTAGTCGAGTTGAAGCAACATGTTGAACTCCTGAAGGATCTTCGCATTAAAGGCGTACCCTCCTATATCGCTTCTCATATGGACTTTAAGTTGCAAGCATGGCGCGACTCCCAAAAATCTGCTAACTTCGAACTCCAAAAGCTAAGAGCCCACAGTCATCGGCTCAGGGTGCATGTCGCCAAGAGAATACAAGTTAAAGTCGATCTACAGCGGGATTTAGAATCGAACCAAGCTGAGATAAATCGCCTGGAAGAACAACTTGCAAACGCCAAGGAAGCTCGCATAACTTTGGAATCTGAGCTGACGAAAACAGCTCAAATTGAAGAAAACTTGCTTCAACAATTGAATATTCAGGATAAGAGGCTTGCTGAGAAGGAACAAGAGGTCGCCGAACTTCAGAGTGTTGACGAGGAAGCCTTCAAAGTTAAACTGACTGCTGAGCTTGAACAAGCCTACGCGATAGAGCTCTCAAAACTAGAAGATCAAATTCGTCAGCATAAATTCTTGTAATTGAAGAACATGTATACTCTTTTTTTGTTTGACCATTTTCGATCAATATAATGAACTCTTTTGCTCATTGAGATTTTATTATGATTACTCATTTTTTTGTTTAAAATAAATAATCATAATACTTATAGGATTTTTGGCAAATCCTCAGCCATCAACGGATTTGATATGCCTTTACCGACACCGTTTGAATCGGGCTAGTATGTGAATTATCTAAGTCCGTTTCACATATAACGTTGGGCTAAAAGAATTAAACTCTTTTAGACTTTAAACTACAGCATTGAATGTGTAGGCTACATGTGTTAGATGTAGACTTATCTCTAATAAGGGGTAGAGACAACATCCCCCATGTGTGAATAACATGGATTTTAAAGTGTAGATAGATTATGTTTTCTTTGTATGAAAACGTATCTAAGCTTGTGAAGGAAGGACCTGGATATTCCAGTTCAGAGTCTCTTGTTTGTTGGTAGAGAAAAACCCAGAATTAGAAAGGAATAATTTCATATTCCATTTCCCTGTCTTTTGTTTGTTGGTAGAGATAAACCCAGAATCGGAGAGGAAGAATTTTATATTCTATCTCCTGGTCTCTTGTTTGTTGGTAGAGATAAACCCAGAATTGGAAAGGAATAATTTCATATTCCGTTTCCTTGTCTCTTGTTTGTTGGTAGAGATAAACCCAAAATCGGAGAGGAAGAATTTTATATTCTATCTCCTGATGCAAAGGAAACTCAAAGTGGGATCTCCACTTAAAGAATCCGAATTGGTTTGAATAACCCTAACTGTCATAAGGTTTGATTATTCAGTTTGTGGACCTCTCGTTCATGGAACGAATCGAGAGGGGACTTTGGCTTTGGTCCTAACTGTAAGAAGGTTTGACCAAGTGGGGGTTTTGAGATGATCCTAACTGTTTAAAGGTTTGATCACTCGATTTGTGGACCTCTCGTTCATGGAATGAATCGAGAGGGGATTTTGGCTTTGGTCCTGACTGTAGTAAGATTTGACCGAAAGACGAGTAGGAATAGAGTACAAATAACAATGAGTTTGTTGATTCGTACAAACTACTCGGTGGACAACTTTGATTTTAAACATAAGAATTCGACAGATCGATATCTTTTGGTTAATCTGATTGGTGGAGGTTTCATGGTGTGGGGTTACGAATCATCGAGTTCCCCTTCCATGATCGCGTTACAGTGTCTTGTGAGGGAAGATTCATTGTTATTAAATCTCATCTCAACAAAAGTAGTAAGAAGATCTTAATCATTTTTATCATAATTAAGAATGGATTATTCACATGATCATTTTTCATTGGGAATAATCAACTGATACTGGGTTATCCTAAAATATCCTGTATAGGATTTTCTAGGAACTTCCCGTTTTACACAGGTTATCCTGAATATATTATGGGTAATATTTTTTCAGGAACTTTCCATTTATCGGCATCATCAATTTATTGCCGTCTTGAGTGACCAGACGGTATGCACCATTTGAATAGACTGTTTTTATTACAAACGGTCCTTCCCATTTGGGTTCAAATTTTCCTTTCTTCTTGGAAGTGAGAATCATAGGTCTTCGGACAGCAAGAACTAGATCTCCTTCTTTAAAACTTCGTCGTCGGACCCTTTTATCAAAAGTCCGAGAAATTCTGGCCTGATAAAACTCGATCTGTTGTTGAGCTTCCAAGCGCTTCTCATCTAACATCTCTAATTCCTCGAGACGTTTCTGATGATGTTCTTCCGTCGTCATTCCCATTGCGAGGGCGATACGGAGAGAAGGAATCTGTATTTCCAATGGGAGAACAGCTTCACATCCATATGTTAAGGCATATGGAGTTGTTCCGGTAGGTGTACGGACAGTTGTGCGATAAGCCCATAAAGCTTCGCCAAGTTTGTCGTCCCAATCTCGTTTATTGGTTTTCACCAACTTTGCCAAGATTTTGATGATGGTCTTGTTAAACGCTTCGGTCAATCCGTTAGCCGTAGGGTTATAAGCCGTCGATGAAACGTCCTTAATCCCGAATTTACCGCAAAACTTGATGAATGCATTGCTGACAAATTGAGGGCCATTATCGTGTACTATTCGCCTTGGAACACCGTACCGATATATGACATGGTGTTTAATAAACTTAATGACATTACTCGTCTTTACTTCTCTGAGTGGAACTGCTTCTGCCCATTTTGAGAAGTAGTCGGTGATTGCCAAAATGAAGCGGTCCCCTTTAACCGACGGTGGGAAAATAGGACCTACGATATCCATGCCCCAAGTTTCGAATGGCCACGACGTCGCCGATGGGTGTAAATACTCGGGAGGCTGGTGCATATAATTTGCATGTAACTGACACGCTTCACATCGTCGTGCGTAGTCAATTGCATTCTTTACCATAGTTGGCCAATAATACCCGATTCTTCTAAGTCGATCACAGAGTTTAGGACCGGGTTGATGTGCACCGCATATTCCGTTATGCACCTCTTTAAGTGCTTGTTCTGCTTCTTTACCGGATAGACAACGAAGTAGAAGACCGTCGTACGATCGCCGATACAACATTTGCGCCGTGGCGTTGTAATAAAATCTCGGTGCTCTTCGTCGAATCGATTCCCTTTCTCTTACATCTTCAGGCAATATACCATGTAGGACGTAGTCGATAATGGGAAAGCGCCAATCTCGAACTTCGGGTTCAACTGCTGTTGAGTATGCTTCTTTAACATCCGAGTCGTAGATTGGAACGATGAGTTGGTGAGTCCTTACTGTAATCAATTGCTCTGTTTCGGGAGGTTGAGCCAATGATACTGACAATGCCGCCAATGCGTCTGCATACGCGTTTTGGAGCCGTGGAACGTACTCAATAAAAAATCCTTCAAACGAGTTTGCCATCTCAATAGCCACCTGATGGTATGGAATCAGGTCTGGACTTCTGACTTCATACTCTCCTCGTATTTGATTCACTACCAGTTGAGAATCCCTAAAAGCTTCAAGGTATTCGACCCCCAGCTCTTTGGCAAAATTGAGTCCAATTATTAACGCGTTGTACTCGGCCACATTATTAGAACATGGTCCGGTCAACGAGTATGCTCTAGGCAAAACATGCTATTCCGGGGAAACTAAAACGACCCCCACTCCTGAGGAGATTTTAGAACATCCGGGTGCGCTTGCCACATTGGTTGCGCGGGAAGCCCCGTCGAAGTACAACTGCCACACTTGCTGATGTGAAGTAGTATTGACTTCATGAGTTTCATCTGGCAGATCGTCGTATAATTCGACTATATCCTTCGTAGGATTTTCTGCTAGAAGATCGCAAATAGCTCGCCCTTTAACCGATTTTTGTTGCTTAAAGTACAAGTCGTATTGCGATAAGAGTAAGGCTCATCTAGCTAAACGCCAATTCATGGACGCCGGCTGGGTCATGAATACACGGACAGGGTTTATGTTGGAGATGACATAAATCGTCTGTCCCACTAAGTAATGTCGCATTTTCTGGACAGCAAATACTTATACAAGACATTCCTTCTCGATCATTGGATAACGAGATTCAGCTCCTACCAGTGTGCGACTCAGGTAATATACTGCTTGCTCGTGACCGTTATCATCGTCTTGTGCGAGTAATGCACTTAACGAGTGGCTCGTCGCTTTGACGTAAATCAAAAACGGTTTGCCCGATTTCGGTGCAACGAGAATGGGTGGGTTCGCTAGATATGCTTTAATATCCTCGAACGCCTTTTGGCATGCTTCATCCCAAATGAAGGTCACGCTTTTCTTTGCAAGTTTAGAAAACGGTTGACATTTTCCAGATAGGTTTGAGATAAACCGACGGATATATGCCAATCGACCCTGCAATCCTCTGAGTTCTTTAAGATTTCTCGGGGGTTGCAGCTCATTTATCGCCTTCACTTTATCAGGATCGATATGAATACCTTTCGTGGTGACGACGAATCCAAGAAATTTACCGCTCGACATCCCGAGGAAGGATTTAGTCGGGTTTATTTTTAGTTGATGATTTCTCATAAGATCGAACATCGTCTTCAAATCTTTAATGTGGTCATTCTTATCACGACTCTTCACGACCAGGTCATCAACGTAGCATTCGACAGTCTTCCGAAGGTGTTCTTGAAAGATCTTCGTCATCGCTCGTTGGTATGTGGCGCCGGCGTTCTTCAGTCCGAACGGCATAACAGTATAACAGAATACACCGAGGGGTGTTCTGAAAGCTGTATGCTTTTCATCATCCGGATGCATTTTGATCTGATTATATCCCGAGAATCCATCCATAAATGACATTCTCTCAAACCCGCATGTATTGTCAATGATGACATCCGTAATAGGCAGAGGAAAATCGTCTTTAGGGCAGGCGGCATTCAGATCTCTGAAATCAATACAGATTCTGATCTTTCCGTTCTTTTTAAGAACTGGAACAATGTTAGCTAACCATTCAGGATGTTGTTCTTCTCTGACAAAACCTGAATCGATCAGTTTTTTGACTTCAGCTTCTATTACCTTCATAATTTGTGGACGAAACCGTCTTTGCTGTTGCTTGACAGGTTTAGCGTCTGATTTTATGTTCAGGGTATGCATGGCTACATTTGGATCGAGTCCTGGCATATCTTCGTAGTTCCAAGCGAAAACGTCGATATACTCTCTGATGAGGGCGATTAGTTCCTCTTTCTCATCTGGTGGAAGATCACCGCTGATAAATATAGGTTTCGGATTAACTTCGTCACCCATATTAACTTGGACCACTTTATCCTCAGTAGGAGGTTCTCTTTGTTCGAATCGATCTCCGTATTGGATATTCATGTAATGCATCCAGGGATCTTCCCAAATAGGTAACTGGTCGTCTTCTTCAGTTGTGGAAGGATCAACTATCGCCATATTTGACATCAGTGCTTTGAATCTCTCTCCGATGCTCGTGTCAGAGTCCCACATTGAAGTATCGGATGAATGCCCGCTTCCATTTATCAATTGGCTAATGATCTGTTGGCAATCTTCGTCCTCAGATGACGAAGCATAACCTAGATCTCTATTATGACTATAATGATTATCTGGTTTTCCTTTTGGTACATAAGTAGAACGGGGTGACACCCTAACTCCTTGACCAAAATGAAGACCTTCACCAAGCGAGAGGTCATAACCTTGTCTCTCCATGTAATCATTAGCTTGCCAACTATACCGAGAGAAATGCCATCCAGGCTTTTCACCATCTGAATTGCTGTCTAAGAAAAGATCAGGAGCTGGGGATGGATCCCCTTTCCCAAAGATTATTTCCTTCTCACCCCCTGTCTTTGCAGGTAGGATCACCGTTGTCCCGGCTGAATTTTACAGATATTTCGTCGTCGTGCAGGACGAACGAATTGGCATGTGTAGATTAGGATTATCATACAATTCCTGCATTACATCATTAAGACAAGGCGAATACTTTAAATCATTCTTTATTATTTCATCGGCAAGTTGCCAGTTACAACTTTCGTCCGACGATTCATCACCGTCAAGATCGATTACAAGAGGTTCAATGTCATAATACAAGACCTTCACTATAATCGAGCCCGGCTTCGGTATCAGCTTCATCTCCGCTGTCCGTGCCATGGGCCGATGGTTCAGTTTCGGACTCAGCACCATATAGAAGGGAGTCAGTAAAATAGTTTTCTAACCCCTTGAATGGTTGCTTATCCGCGACCACCGTCTTAACCTCCTCATTAGTGTCGACATATTTCAAACACTGATGGAGGGTGGAGGGAACTATAAGATTACCGTGGATCCATGGACGACCCAACAGTAAGTTATAGGAAGTCTCTGCATCGATCACATAGCAGGTGACTTCAGATCTCAAATCTCCGAGCTGACACTTCACCCGGATTTTTCCCAACGGTCTTGATCCATTAGTATTGAATCCGTAGATGACCGTTCCTGTGGAGGCTAACTTGCTGGCGGGAATTCCGAGGTGGTACATCAAACGAAGTGGCATGATGCTTACAGCGGAACCCGGATCGACTTGAATCCGGTTGACCATGCTCGAACCGATATACCCTGTGAAATACAGCGGTCTGTCATGCTTTGAGTTCCTGACTTGCATATCTTCTTTTGTGAACGCTATGCAAGGAAATTTGGTGGCCGCCAGATTGCAATGTTGCACCGACGACTCTGGCTCTTCAGGAGTTGGTTTGATCTGAGTGAGGAATACCTCAGAATCAGCCAAGGCTTCTTGCAATGCTATCCTGGTTTCTTTCGAAAGGCGCAATAACTCGTATAGTGTGATCCTTGCTGGGATATTGGCTAACTGAGTCATAACGTCGAAACGGTATGGAGCATTTGAACTTTCCGCTTTGTCTCGTCCAATCGGTTTATTGAAACGAGACTGTTTCGGAATTTGAACTTGTTTGGGTTGAGGTTCTTTTTCTTTCTGCTTTACAACTTTCTGAGGTTTCTTGGTTGCCACGGGTGGGGTCGTATCCACCCCCAGTTCTGCCAGAGTTTTACCGTTAGGATTAGGAGCTTCAGGATACTGATAATGGTATTCATTTCCACCCCTTGTCGCGAAGACTTCCTGCTCTTCATCAGAAAGTGGTAGAGCTGCTATTTCCTCGTCGTCTCTCTCTGGAATCGCCGAGGCTCCGTAACAGGACTTCTCTTTTCCTTTGCCCTTTGATTTCTTCTTTGACGTGGATGTCGTTCACTGTTCATCTTCGAGCAGATCCGGATGAACCCACAGGATTTCGCCGTTAGGGGCCGTATATGATACTAACCCTTTTTGGCGCTGTCCATGAGGATCATCATTGATAGTTTGCATCTTTACCTCTGACACTGGTTCGGCTCGAAACCAGGATAAGGGAACTGATCCGAAGCTAATGGAGACCGCGTTTGCGCCCACCTTCTTCTCTTTTGGCTTCGGTGTCACAATACCAACGTCAATTAAGGTCTGTATTTTGTCCTTCAAGACATAACACGCCTTAGTGGGATGGTGGACCCTCCTGTGATACGCACAGTATTTTGGGTCATTGGTTTTCTTCGCTTCTTCTTGGTTTGTGACTGGTGGAAGCTTAATCTTGTTATTGTCCAGCAGGTATTTGAAGATGACCGGCACTTCATCATCTTTAAATGAATACTCCTTTGGGAATCTGGGCTCAGAGGGCTTAAACTGCTTCTGGGGCTGTTGATTCTGATTCGGCGCCAACTGGAATGACGACTGCTGCGGTTGTTGTTGCGGCGGCTGTTGTGACGTTTGGTGTGCGTCGACAGCGGCTCCCGACCCTCTTCCTCTGCCTCGAGGATTGAAGTTCTGTTTCTGATTATTGTTCGTTAGCTGGTGGCTGACCTCTCTCTAAATTCCTTCTTTTGAGAAATCGTTCAGCTTGTTCACCTCTAACCTTCAACTCCTTCTAAGTTTTAGAGGGTACAACCCCCATTATCTCCAGCACATCCGAAGACAAGTTGTTATGGCATGTCTGTAGGATAAACTCCTCTGTGAGTGGATCTCGGCAGTTCACCGTCTTATTTCGGAACCGCTTGACAAAGACGTCAACTGATTCCCCATTCTTCTGCTTCTCGTCCAACAACGAGCCAATGGAGACCTCTGTGTCGTCGTCGAAAAAGTTGGTGAGAAACAGTTCTTCCATGTCTCCCCAGCTATTGATGTTTCCAGGTTTCAGACGTCGGTACCAATCGAAGGCAGACCCACGGAGGGTTCCTACGAATGACCGAACCATCAGGGCTTCATTTCCTGATATTGCGCCGAGATGTGACTTGAAATATATCAAATGCTGAGTTGGTGAACCCCTGCCATCAAAAGGAGTAAAGTTAATCAAATTAAATTTTGGGGATAAGGAATCAAATCCCACTCCCTCGGATACGGGTATGGAATGCCCGTTTTCTTCACTTCTTGAGCCGTCATCAGTGCATTGACTTTGCTCTCAAGATCCTGCATTTTCTTGTCTTCTTCCTCAATCTTCTTCAGATAAACTTGAGGAGTTGGTTTGGTCGGACCGCTTCCAGAATCGTCTTTATCTAGAGGAGGATCATCAAAGATATTTTCGTCTTCTTTGTCACCGTCCTCAGCTATATGTACAGGTTTGGCATTGCGTCTACTGGATTCTGCCTTCTGGCTTGATTCCGGTTGGTGCTGCTGAGCCTGCAAGTCTCGTACCTGCTGCATCGTCAACTCCATCTCTGTTTTGATTTCGGCTCTGATCTCCTCGCGTTGTTTGGCCAACGCTTCTTGCAATATCTGAGCCAATTGGTCTGGCGTGATGGCGAATGATTCTCTTGCTCGCCCCACACTGGACGAAGTATCGTCCGAAGCGATAGCGGAACAAGTATCTGACAGCTCGCCTTCTGACGATAAACCTTCGTGCATCCTTTTGTAGTCTCGGCGTCGGTTAGCCCTCCGTTGTAACCGCTCCATTCTTTGAGAAAGACCCCGCTCAACTCTCCCTTCTGAAGAGAAATCAGGGTCCGGGTTGACTAACTGTTGTTTTCCTCTGCCGGTCATGTTAATGGTGACCTCAGGGAATTCATCCTGTCTTCTTGCAGGCTTTCTCTGATTGAAACGTCTCACTTTGGGATTTGACGTTTCAGTTGAAAGTCTTTGGAATACAGAAACTCGTTTTGGGGTTTGTGAGCAACCGCATTCCGTCAACACCGTTTTGATGAGTCTCTCGCATGCGCAATGAGATTCGTCTTCTCGGACAATCCTTTTTCTTGAATTACTGTTTCGATAGTACAGCTCATCACTACCGTGATTTGAGCAACCTATCTTTGGTTTATGAGCCTTGTTAACATGCACAGGACGATTATTTGTCGTTTCTGAGCGATCCAAGGTTAAGTTTTTAAATACACCCCCTTGCGGGAGTGGAGTCTTCACGGGTCCTAGACGATCATGAACTGATATCCTTTTGTCTTGGACCGAATTAGTTCTGACAGGAGGGTGTTTACGACCCCCTGTGTAGGAAACCACCAAGGGTTTGTTCGCTTGACTTGAATTTTCTTCAACTGGTTTTTTACCTCGATCGTCGACCGAGGGACCAAGGCGATCTGCCATGGTGATTTTGAACTTAGATAAATCTGGGCTAACCCAGGGTTTTACGGTTGATGCAGTAGACGGGCCCGGAACAGATGCTTGCGGCGCCTTTGGTATCCAAACTTTGCGGTTCTTGAGCGGTTTTTCAGACACCAACTCCTTTTTAGTTCCTTGCGCTTGTTGGCGGAGAGCACGAGCGCGGGCGGCCTTTTCCTTTCGCCTCTGTATCCGTTCCTTCAGGATTGAACGAGCCCTTTTGACTAGGGTCCATTCCTCCGTCGTAAGTTGAGCAGAAATGTGATTACTTTGCCGTTGAGGCAATTGATTCATTTTCTGTTTTCTCGACTCTAGGTCCGCATAGTAGTGGACCCCGTCGGTTTGTTGCATGGCCTTGGCCAGTTGTCGAGCACGGCGCTGGCGTTGTCTCTGACGAGCCCTCTTCGTCAGCACCGGTGAGCTATTCATCAAAGACTCCTTAATTGGTACGGAGTCACTTGGAGCAGAAACGTTGCGGACAGGTTCCTTAGCAACGATCGGGAGAGAGTTTTCATCTGCGGCCTTCATTGGCGTTGCAGACTTGAAAGTTTTCCTGGTAGAGGAAGTCTTCTTGCACTTGCGCGGGGAGGGCGATTTTGAAGGTGAGGATGGTAAGTATTCCTCGAATTTCGCCTGATCGAATTCGTATTCGATCTCCTCGCTGATGACGATCTTTATCGGCTGCGACACAGCGTCTTCGGCAGCGAAGCCGCTGGCTCCCACTGTGGTCGCCAGTTTGTTTTCAGCAAAAGTTGATTTCATTGTCGATTCCATTAATCTTCTTTCGATTACAGAGAAATTACAATAAAAATAAGAAAAATTACAACTCTTGAAGAAAATAACACAGAATTCGTTTATCGAATACTGCTTTGTGGGACTTTGCCTGTGCCGTGAGTGCTTTGGCTCGTTGACCACCGATTCGCAGATCGTGAGGGGGTTTATGATTCTTCCTTCGTTATCGAAGTGAGAATTGGAAACGATATCTTATCGAAGTAAGACAGTCGTTCTTCTTGAACTCAAGTCGAGGCTCGAATGTCAAGGAATCACACAAAGCTCTGAAATCTCTGCTCTCTCTGCTCTGAAATGCTCTAAAAATGCTCGATCCTCGTCAGAAGTGACCCTAGGGGTGTATTTATAGCCTCAGGGGTCTGTAACTACAAAAAATACAACTCAGCAAGAAATTAGTACGGCGCGATAGTCTTTTACTGTCTCGCTGGTCGAGACAGTGTTTGCTGTCTCGCCCAGCGAGACAGTAAATTTACTGTCTCGCCCAGCGAGACAGTAAAATACTGTCGCGCAAAACGAATATTCTGGACAGCTTTCGCTGTAACTGCCTCCCCACGTTTCAAACTCCGTTATTTTGGCAGTTATCCACGTGATTTCCGCTCACGTTGTTTTCCACGTCCCTTGGCAGTTAATGGACACGTGTAGGGCAGTTATTGAGGTGTTTATTGGACCATTTCAACGTTGTAATCAGCAAATTTACTATCTCGCTGGCGAGATAGCAAATACTGTCTCGCTGGCGAGACAGCAAATACTGTCTCGACCGGCGAGACAGCAAAAGACTGTCTCGATCGGCGAGACAGCAAAAGACTGTCTCGCTGGCGAGACAGCAAAGACTGAGTTTTGGGTGATTTTCCCAGTTTTGAGTGATTTTCTGTGTTTGAATATCTATTAGCATTTTTTAACGCCTACAGATACCCCTCCAAAGTATTTCAGACGTATTCTTTTATAGAAGAGTCTGGGATGCTTTGGATAAGATAGGTTTTACTTACGATCCCTTTAATATTTGGTTGAGTAGATCGTGTAGCAGGACTTGCAAAATGGCTTCAACCCTTGAACTCTTTTGTCTTTAGTCTATTCAGTTCTTTGTAGAATAGCTAATGTTCTTCCGGCGTCGTGTTTATCGCTTGACCGTTGTCGAGATCTTGAATCGAAGCTGGTATTTATTCTTGTAGGTTCAGCTTTTGTCATTGAATTGACATGTTCACTGAGAATTCAACAGGTTATCCTTAAGAACATTCAGATCAATATTCTCCAGGAACTTCCTATTGGGTGTGGGAAACAGTTTAGACTCGTGTACCCATTGGAGTATCTAACCGTATCACATTTGGCTTTTGACTAAGAGAATGTTTGCCGTCTCATGCCGCGAGACAATTCCCCAATATTTGCTGTCTCGTACGGCGAAACAGTATTTGCTGTCTCGCTGAGCAAACAGTATTTGCTGTCTCGCTCGGCGAGACAGTATTTGCTGTCTCGCTCGGCGAGACAATATTTTACTGTCTCGCTCGGCGAGACAGTATTTTACTGTCTCGCTCAGCGAGACAGCGTATAAAATCGGGACTTAGGGTTTTTTTAGGGTTTTTCACGTCGACTTTTAGGCGATTTCCAGCGGTTTTCTTGGGCGATTTTCGACCAGTTTTCTTCTACTTCTTCTCCTCTTCGTTGCTGATTTGCGTGGTGCTTCGGTTTAGAGAGATTTCACTCGAATCTCACAGGTCTGTTCGCCCCTCTTTCTTCCAAACTTTGATTTTGTTGAACTGTGAACATGTTGTGCGCACTGTTTCAGTTGTGTTGGTTTTATTCTCTGTCGATTGCATGCTCAAAACCCTAACTTTCCCCTCGGGTTTCATTATAGATCACATAATCATTATGTCGCCACGTAAATCCCGTGCTCCTCGAGGCCGTTCGACTGCCCAATCTCCTGAGGAGGCTGCCCCTGTCGCCGCTTCACATGGGGGTATATTTCTTTCACCTTTTCACCAATTTAAATGTTGTATTCCGTTAATTCCATATATATATACCTGTGTTTGTATGCAGATCCTCGTTTGTATCCTTTGAGATACTCTCGAGAAGAGCCGGCATCCTCCTTTGAGGGGATCGACGCTTAAAAGTGCTCGTTTTGCTTAGACAAAACACACTTCAGAACATGCAGGGGCGATTTTATATCATCCCACATGTGTTAAAAGGTTTTGATATGCTGTTATAATGCTCGTGCATAGTAACGCATATCTCTTTTATACATGTGGTTGATGGAAAATCGTCACGCCTGTTATGAAATTACGATTTATCTTATAGAATAAGATATACCGCTTTTTTTTCATAATTTCAGGAATATTCTTACACCATTCATATGTATATTTTCTTTATCAGTCCACTTCCCTCCTACTGCCATTCCTGCTGATGCGGTTACGGGCCGGAGTAATATTACTCATTCTCTTTATGAGGGGTTACCACTAGTAGAGTCCGCTCCCC
>BQKN01034793.1:466-27497 GCA_022839385.1 Asparagus kiusianus
ACTCTTGGCATCCACCAAAACTCAGGCTATTAAATAATCATCTCATTTTAATTCTTTGCAAGATTCTGATCTCATCACATTATCATGCAACACGGACTACCCTGTAGGTATCCTAAATCAATGTATATGGCTCATTAGTTTCATTGTGATCTCAATGCATAACATGAGTACGGGACGACCTACCTTATAGGTATCCTAAAAGACGGCTCACAAGTCTTATCGCACCCTCGTGCGGACGGACTGCTAGACAAAGCATCCAAACTCGACTCAATTGTCTGTACAAATGGAATATCGATGCACTACCCCCACATAGTACTGAGCTGAGCCCATCAACGATGTCCATCCCATGTATAAACTGTATAAATCTGGCATATTGACGTACTATCTCATATAGTACTGAGCTGGGCCTATTAATGATATCCGACACATGTTTAAACTACTCCAACTCAAGTGTAATCACTCAACACTTATCAAATCCCCTCTGGGATACTCATGTGTGTATCATATCACTGTTCATGTATATTCATGTCTATATGCATACTATCGTGGGATTCGAATCCCGCGATCGCATCTCAAAACAGTTCCAGGAAAAAGCCTTAGTAGTCGACTACTAACCTTGGTAGTCGACTAGACTCAGTCCATCCAAACTCTGAAAACTTGAATTAATATTAGTAGTCGACTACATCGAACAATAGCCGACTACTCTTTAATCAGATAGTTCTGTAAAAACCAAACTGGACATTAGTAGTCAACTACTACTCTTAGTAGTTGACTACTAAGCAGAAACATGCACTTATCCGTGCACACACAACACTTAGAAATCGTCACGTGTAAATCATGCTTTAATACATTGCAAATCTAGTAATTAAAAATCAAAAGAATCATCATCATGAGCATTTAAACCCTTAATTCAACAATTTAGGTTTAATATTCCAATTTAACAAGAAATTGACATAAACCCCAATTTTTTTCTATTTGGTCAACAGGGAACATGCTTGCATATTAAACTTGAAACTTTTGTAAATTCGTTTATTTATATTTACAAAACAATAAAATCCCAAACCTAGGGTTTAATCATACCTGATTAGCATGCAAGCTCTTTTTATCTCAAGTCTAGGGTTTAAGCATGATTTTAACATGGAAAACAAGGTACAAACGAAGATCTACCCAAACCAAATAATCATGATCACATTTTTAAAGTAAACAGTAAGTAAAACATGTAGACCTAACATTAGTTCAAAGATTTAATATTAAAAATCTCAATTTTAACACATAGGGTTAAGCTTCACCAAGCAAAACATAAATTTAACATCTAAAAGTTATTTAACTATAGGGATGAGTTTGGATGCATGAGATCTTGCCTCAAAAATGTAGTTGATCTCCTGAACGTGTGTGCAATCTCTTTTTCCTCAGCCACATCCCTCGATCTCTCCCTCTGCTCGATGTCACGTCTCAAAAGCCTCGAGGAAACACCAAAATCAGATTTAGGGTTTAGGGGGAGGAGGTGCTGTATTCTTTTATGGAATAACTCATAAATCAGGTTAAAAACATGTTTATATACTTAAGTTATCAATTGGGTTAGAAGAAAAATGAATTTGACCCAAAATCTACAACCTGTCAGCCCAGGAAATTTCTCGATAGTCGACTACTCTGAGTAAAAGTCGACTACTAAAAGTTTCTAAAAATTATATTTAGTAATCTGGCTATAACTTTCACATCTGATCTCGAAATGGGGTGATTTAATATTTGTTGGAAAGATGATGAAGAGAACTACAACTTTTATCTTTGGAGCTTTCCCAGATTGTAACTATATTAGTGTGAAAAATATATAAACTCAAATCTGGTCATTATTTTTCAGTTTTCTTCTTCGTGCATATTTTGTGCATTTGCACTCATATATCCACACATATATATTGAATCGATCTCAAATAGATTCATAGCATAATCAAACATCAAAATATGTTATTTATCGCTATATAACATATTTGTTATTATTTATCACATAATATTCAAATTATCAGGGTTTTACATTCTTCCCCCCTTAAAAAATTTCGTCCCCGAAATTCTGCACGTATTATAAATAAAAAAATTTCTATACTTAACAATCTAGAATGTGAGTACTTCCACTTAACCCCTAACTAAACGGAACTAGTACGTCGGGTGAAAAATGCAAACAAGAAACCCCCCATATATATACCAAATGTTCCAAGTGATTAAGAGTTAAGTATTAATACCCCCATTCTAGTGTTAAATATGAACATGTCCACATAGACAATCATGTGTATAAGCAAAGCTTAACTAAATAAATCAAATTACCTGCTCAAACAGGTGCGAGTAGTCACGACGCATATCCTCTTTGCGCTCCCAAGAAGCCTCTTCAGTTCCGCTTCGGTTCCAATGTATTTTTACTAAGGGAATCACCTTATTTACTAGTTTCTTATCCTCTCTCGTAAGGATACAAACCGGTACCTCAATAGTGGATAAATATGTCTGAATCTCGATCTCAGGTGTATCAATCACCCTCTGCTGCTCCTCATCATGCAGGTGCTTCTTGAGCATTGACACATGAAATACATCGTGCATGCTTGACATCGATGCTGGAAGATCTAATCTATATGACACAGCTCCAACATGCTCTAAAATCTTGAATGATCCAACATATCTCGAGGCAACTTTTTCCCATCTGTCGAATCACTAAACGCCCTTCATTGGTGTTACCTTCAACATGACAAAATCTCCAATCTGAAACTCCAAAAGTCGTCATCTATAATCCGCGTAGCTCTTTTGCCGACTCTGAGCGGCAAGAATGCGCTCCGTAATCAATGTTACCTTCTCAGTAGTTTGCCTCACAAACTTCCGCCCGAGTAATAAACTATCCTCCGGCTCTGCCCAACAAATCGGAGATCTACACGGTCTTCCATACAATGCCTCATATGGAGCCATATCAATCATCGCATGATAACTATTGTTATAAGCAAACTAGATCAAGGGAATGTGGTCCTCCCAGCTACCTTGGAAGTCTAAAATACAAGCCCGTAGCATATCCTCAATACTTGGTTCACTCTCTCCGTTTGCCCATCTGTTTGCGGGTGGAACACGCTGCTATATGATAATCTGCTGCCGAAAGAATCCTGGAAGCTCCTCCAAAAATGTGAAGTGAAAACTAAGCCTCGATCCGATATGATCGTTTCTAGAACTCCGTGAAGTCGAACTATCTCCCGAACGAAGATTCTCGCATAAGTCTCGATGGTGTAGGTAGTCCTTACTGGTATGAAATGCGCTGACTTCATCAACCGATCAACTACTACACAAACAGAATCGTTCACCTTCTTCGACTTTTGTAACCCTACTATAAAATCCATAAAGATATCTGTCCATTTCCACTCAAGAATGGGTAAGGGCTATAGGGTTTCTGCGGGTCTTTGGTGTTCTACCTTCACCTGTTGGCTGGTAAAGCATCTAGCAACATATTCTGCTATCTCTCTTCACATACCGCTCCACCAAAATTGTCTCCTCAGGTCCTTTTACATTTTTATTATGCCTCGATGTACTGTGTATCTGGTACGATGTGCTTCATCAAACAACTCTCTCTTCAGCTCTTCATAAGCCGACATAACTAATCGGCCCTTCATCCGAAGACCTCCATCTGTCCCAACGGTCCAATCCGCTTTGGATTCTTTAGTAATCTCCTCCATCTGGCTTTGTATCCAATAGTCTTCTAGTTGAGCTCTAACTACCCTATCACACCAAGATGGCCGTACTGACATAGCTCCCAAAAATACTTTGGTTCCACCAATCTCTAGCCTAAAATCAAACTGACTAAGGGCCTGTTCGTTTGCCTTAAAAAAATGGGAAATCAAAGAAATAGAAAACTATTTCTAAGAAAAATAGGTTTTTGATTTGTTCGGTTGGCTAAAAAAAAAGGAAATCAAAGAAATGGAGATGAGATGAGATGAGTTGTCACATTATTATTGGATGATGTGAGTGATTTTTTAAGAAAACTAGTTTTGATGTTGTTCGGTTGGCCAAAAAAATAAGGAAATGAATTATAAGAAAACAATTTCCTGTAGTTTTCTTGTTTTCTTTTGTTTGGTTCATTCTTAAAAATAAGAAATGAAATGAGATGAGATGAGTTGTCATTGTATTATTGGGTGATATGAAGAAAGATTAAGAAAAGTGTTTTTATAACTTTTTGGGATGAAATGGGAGAAATGAAATGTTAATGAGATAAGGTGAATTGTTATATTATTTTATTCGATGATGTGAGTGATTTGAAATGATAAAAAGAGATGAGTTGAGTGATGTTTGGATGAAAATAATATTTTATTAGATGTGATGGATGAGTGGTTAGATGAAAATAATATTTTATTAGATGTGGTGGATGAGTGGTTAGATGAAAATAATATTTTATTAGATGATGTGGATGAGTTGTTGGATGAAAATAATATTTTATTGGATGTTATGGGTGAGTTTTAGGGATGGAAATGGAAGAAATGGGTTATTTTGAGATTTCCACCTTTTCCATTTCCATTTCTTGGTTTTTAGAAAACAAACGAACAGGCCCTAAGAGTATGAAGATCTCGATACAATGAGCACCTCAAAGTCATAATCTAACGTCGACGCTTCCTGCTCAAAGTGTCAGCTATGACGTTCGCCTTTCCGGATGGTACTGAATCGCGAACTCATAATCCTTGATAAACTCAACCCATCGTCGTTGCCTCTGATTGAGTTCCTTCTGAGAGAATAGATATTTTAGACTCTAGTGGTCTGTGAATAACTCAAACTGTACTCCATATAGGTAATGTCTCCATGTCTTTAATGCAAAGACCACAGCTGCCAACTCTAAGCCGTGCGTGGGGTAGTTCTGCTCATGTGTCCTCAACTACCATGAGCTATATGCCACTACCCTCTTGGTCTTCATCAAAACGCCTTCTAGACCCGCTAACGATGCATCCGTGTAGACAACGAATGTCCTATCACTGCTCAGAATTGTCAACACCGGTGTTGTAGTCAACTTAGCCTTTAATGTCTCAAAGGCCTCTTGGCACTCCGTTCTTCAAACAGAATATACATCCTTCTTCGTAAGGTGTGTAAGTGACAATGTAATCTTCAAGAAGTCCTGAATAAACTTTCTGTAATAACCAGCCAAACCCAAGAAACTACGAATCTCTGTAACTGTGGTTGGCGGCTCCTAATCAAGTACTATCGCAACCTTAGCGGGATCTACTGCAATACCCTCTCTATTAATGACATGGCCAGGAAATCTAATCTCAGATAGCTAAAATTTGTACTTGCTGAACTTGGCGAATAACTAGTGCTCTCGTAAAGTCTGCAAAGCTAGTCGAAGATGCTGCTCGTATTCTGCCTCCAACCTCGAATAAAGGAGAATATCATCAATAAATACTATCACAAATTGGTCCAAATAAGAATGAAAAACCTGATTCATCAGATCCATGAATACCGCGGGTGCATTGGTCAGCCCAAATAGCATGATGAGAAACTCGAAGGACCCATATCGAGTCAGAAAGGCGGTTTTGGGAATATCCATCTCCCTAACCCGCAATTGATGATAACCAGAATGAAGATCAATCTTTGAGAAGTGCTACGTTCCCTACAACTGGTCGAACAAGTCATTAATCCTCGGTAACGGATACCTATTCTAGATAGTAACCTTTTTCAACTCCCGATAATCAATGCACAATCGATACCACCGTCCTTTTTCTTCACGAAAATGACTAGTGCACCCCACAGAGAATGGCTCCATCGAATAAAACCTCGGGATAAAAGCTCATCTAACTGGGTCTGTAGCTCCCTCATCTCAGCCGATGCCATACAATAAGGTGCTCGAGAAATTAGTGCCGTACTGGGCTGCAACTCAATGCAAAACTCAACTTCTCTCACTGGAGGTAATCCTCGTATGTCCTGGAAGACATCCGTATACTCAGAGACCACTCGTGTCTCGCTCAAATCGGTATCTCTATCCCGTAACAACACCTCCTCGACGTATGCTAGGAAAGACCCTACAAACTGGTTGCCTTGTAAGGTCGCTACGATCAACTCTGGCCCATCTGATGCCCGTAAGATGGCTGTTTTAGCGAAACAGTCGATACTAACGTGGTATGATGAAAGCTAGTCCATACCAAGAATGACGTCGAAATCCGACATCCATAAAACAATCAAGTCTATGATGAACTCAGATTCATCTAAATTGATAATACATCTCCTGTAAACACTCTTTAAAAGGGACACCTCCTCGAGATGAGTAGAAACTGATAACGGAACGTCTAAGAGATGTGCAACTAAATAAAGCCTATCCATGAAGGTATGAGATATAAAAGAATATGATACTCCTGAATCAAACAACATTCGAGCTGGAACAGAATTCACAAGAAAGATACCTTCCACTATCACTCCACTCGCACCATGATCACGTGGTACGATGGCATAAACCCTACCGATGGCTGGCACCTGCTGTGCTGCTGGCTGTGGAACATACGGGTCCATCTGACCCTGAGGAATCTCCTGAATCGCACGGATCTAACCTGATGGCCCCTCAATCCTAGGAACAGTAGGTGGTGCCTCTATCCTCTACTACTGTTGGCCGTAACCGCAGCCCTGCTGCTGCTGGCCATGACCACGGTTCTGTTGTTGTCCGTGTCCTCGTCCCTACTGCCGGCCCTAACCTCAGCCTTGCTGGCCCCCTGCTGGTGCACTACGATAATCTCTGGCTTTATGCCCAATCTTGTTATAATTGTAACATGCACCCTGTATTTTGTGTTGTTGTAGTGCTCTCTGATCATGTGGTGGTCCCCTCTGACCCTGCTGCTGGTGCTTAGAATCTTTGCCCCATTGTTGGGGTCCTCCAGGTCCGGCGAACGGTCTCTTAACCTTACTCTTATCATTATGCTACCCTAATTTAGAACCACCCTCTCTAGTATTCTGGAACATCACAGTCTCTGTCTCCAACGAAATTGCTGTATCAGCTATCTCATGAACTGAGCGAAACTTCCTAGATACGAGGTAATGATGAAGGCTTGGGCGTAGCCCCGTAAGAAACATTTGTGCATGTCTCTCCCCAGTCTGCCACATGCCCATGAAATGAAGTAGGCTCATGAACCGACTCTCATAATCTGCCACAAACATGTCTCCCTGCTCTAATCTGGTCAACTCAAGCTCTTTCCCGGTCCATGCCGCGGAAGAGATGTACTACTCGTCAAAAAAATAAACAAAATCCTCCCATGAAAGTGTCATCCGCTGCTCTGGGGTAAACTAAAGCCTATATCATCCCCCGGCATCACCCTTTAGACTGAAAGCAGCCAACCTCTGCTTTTGGACTGAATCCACATCAAGTAAGTCAAGGATAATCCCCACATCTTCCTTCCACTTGTGGGCTACCAGCGAATCTGATGATCTCTGAAATTCCGACACTCTCATCTTTTGGTACCTTTCGACTAGATGAAGCCAAGCCTCCTGTTTCATGGCTCTACCTGTAACTAGTAGCATGATTCCTGGTGTAACCTCTGGAGACTCCTCCACGATGGGGATTGCTGGAAATACTGGTAGTGGAACTACATGTGGTGATGCGACTGGCAGAATCTGGTTTGCCATCTGCTCCTCGAGCACTGCTAGCCTAGCTACTATCAGTGCTATGAGGTCTATAAGATACTACGGAGCCTGCTACGGCTCGGGTGGAACCTGATGCTGCTCTGGGGGAGCCTGTTGCTGCCCAAGCTCTGGCTCAGCCTGTCTCTCTCTCTGAGTACGGGATCCCCTTCGTCCACGTCCTTGTCCGACCATTTATGCATTTATAAGACACAGTAATGAGACCTCTGGCAATAATATATATATCACATAGCAATAATCAAATCGTATCATTGTTTATTCATGCAATTACTTTATAATCAAAGTAATATAGTCATAATAATTTTTTTTTGAAATTTTCGAGATATATACATATATCGTTCTTACTCATTCTAGAAATTCCTAACGGACTCTATACATGAATCCTAAGAAACTTCATTCTAGCTCCACGACTCGACACATGATCCTAAGGATATTTAAACTAAAGCTCTGATAGCAACTGTGACGCCCCTGTTTTCACACATAACTGCAGTCCAAGGTGAACCAAGAAATGTCAAACCTGACATGCACCCACACTGTGCTACAACAAGTTTCACCAATCATAACAATAACCTCTAGTAAGATCAAAAATAAAGTGCAGGTACAATACATGCAAAAAGAAGATATTAAACACAGTAGACATGATGTAGAAAGATAAATCTCATAAATGAACTCATGTCTTAACCAGCAAGTCTGAAATACATTTGATAATTGAAAGAAAATGTCTCATCAAAAACTAAATAGAAATCGTACTAAGGCTCACAGACTTTATAAGAAGAAAATAAACTCTAATGTCTGAATGTGAAAGTCAACACTGTGGAGTCTCACTACTAAAACTGAATGACGGTGACTATGCTGGAAGACTGTCAACCTACGGCTCTCCGAAGCTCTGAACTGGCTGAAAAGAAAATTAAAACAAAAAAAAAGAAATAACAAAAGCGTCAAAGCGCTATAGCAATATCACCTCCATCCGCCCCCAGGGGAAAAGCTGCTAGAAGTAGTAAAGGTTTTATCTATTAAGCATAGTCTACCTACATCAATTTTCTCATATCTAATAGTTGTAGGCTGTCTAAAAATTATAAAAGATAGCTAACTCCCCATTAAACACTGATGTTGGAAGTTACAATCTGACGACTTCCAGAAAGCCATAATTTGAAGAATTCTACATAAATTGATGAAGATTACAATCTGACGACCTTCACGACAGCTCCAATCAACAATTTCCACAATCAACATCAGAAGTTACAATCTAACGACTCTCACATATCAAAGAGCTAAAGCAAAGATTATAAAACGATGATCTTTACAGCGCTCTGACAGAAAGAGACTATAAATCGACGGTCTCTTCAAACTAAGGCGAGGAAGTCCTCCCTATGTACTACCATCAAGACACAACACCAATGTGAATGCAAACATAACTTCATCCGCTGCTAACAAGCCTCCTATCTGAGATGATTGATCTTGATGGCTGCGACAACAGCATGACTGATATTACATTAGCAACTATTAGAGATGCTGATGAGTAGTGTAATGATTTTAGAAAAGCGGGAAGATCTAGAGAGCTGTAAGCAAATATTCAGCATGCTGAGAAACACACGATCAAGCTATCTTAGTGAAGATTGTGACCTGCAGTTGATAGAGCGTTATTGGGATGCCTCAATTGTCACAAATGGCCTGAATAAGACCTTCTCGATTGGTCATTGGTGTCATCCATATATAAAGACATAGAAGGCATCCGCAGCCCAACGCAGCTCCTACCGCTGCCCAACGCAGCTCTTATCGTAGCCCAACGCAGCTCCTACCGCTGCCCAACGCAGCTCTTATCGCTGCCTAATGTAGCTCCAAACCGCTACCCAACGCAGCTCCCAACCGCTGCCCAACGCAGCTCCCAACCGCTGCCCAACGCAGCTCCTATCGCTGCCTAACGCAGCTCCTACCGCTGCCCTACGCAGCTCCTATCGCTGCCTAATGCAGCTCTTATCGCTATCCAACGCAGCTCTTATCGCTGCCCAACGCAGCTCTTACCGCTGCCCAACGCAGCTCCCAACCGCTGCCCAACGCAGCTCCCAACGCAGCTCCTATCGCACGACTTGCGTTTGACCTGTTCAAACTTGATCTGGCAATCCCAAAACCGCTCTTCACCCATGATCTGGGGAGGTGGTTTAAGTGGGTTGTTACACCCGATTAATAGGGTAACTAAACCCTATTTAGGCACGGATTATGGGGGCAGTTACACCCCTAATCCCCCTATAAATATCAACAAACTCAACAGAGTTAAGGATCGGACCGGGAGGGGACCGAGAGAGGATTGGAGTAAGGAGATTTTCTCTAAAATTGGAGCAGATTTTTGAGAATCTGAAGGCAACAATCTTCAACAAACGGAAGATTTCCGGATCTTTGATACTTGGCTTATTAACCAAAATACTTTGGTTTAAATAACTCTTTTTACTAGAGTTTGTCACTCACTCTGAGGGACAACACTCGTGGAGAGTTCTTTAACTATACAAGTCATTTTGTTCCAGCAAGTTTAGTTGTTCGGATCGTCAACGAGAAGCAAACTCGACGCGAGCATTCGATGGAAGCATCTCATCGCTACTGTGAAGAACCCAGCTTTAAACAAAGGCGAGAATCAAATTCATTCTCCTCTCTTTTGTAATCAGGAATCCAAATTGTAATTGAGAGTTGAGAGAGTTGTAAACATTCTTTTTCTAAGCAGTTAGAGAGAATAAAAATTAAATACAATTCTCTCATTATTTTCTTGTTACAAATTTTCCCACGAACAAAAGATGGCGACTCCTCTGGGGACTAGCTTCACTGACGAAGAAGTGGTAGTGCAATCCGACGTCCATCTTGCTGGAACAACTGTTGAAACTCTCGTCGTAGAGTTTGATCAAGCCAAGTACGAGGAAGCTCTCTCTTCTGGATCGCTTAGCCCCAAGGCCAAGCACAACATCCAAAAAGCCTCTGAAGAAATTCAACCCACGGTTGGGAAGCCGAAGAAAGTCCTCTCCTTTGGCCAAAGTCTCAAACTTGCTCTGCAAGTTGAAGATTCCACACCCATGTCAACACAACGTATGATGGGTGGTAAAAGGCCTATGACGAAAGAGAATCCCATTAACACCGATGGCGTTATGGCCAAAACTCTGAAACAAGTCAAGAAGAACGCCGCTCGAAGACGGAGAAGATCCATCTGAAGAGCACATCTTTGAGAAAACCGATCCTTGGTTCAACGCGAGGAAAGCGTTCTCGAGGACTCGCACAAAAACTGTGTTCCTACTCCAGAACGTATACTTCATGGCAATGAGCCTAATTATGAGCCCCGAGTGATACAGTTTAAACGCGACCATCAGCGGTGCGTTGTCCATCCAAAACGCAGTACTGTTAAGGATGAAAACGCACCTCATAGGTGCGTCCAAACAAAACAAGATCCTAAAGGGTCTGTTTCATCAACTAAACACAGGCCAAAGCCTGGTAGTTATGAATCACAACGCGACCCTTGCGTCTCAACTCCAAAACGTGATGCGGTCCGCCAAGTACAAAGGAGTCAACACGGGCTTAAGATTCATGTCCAACAAGAACCGGTCTCACCCACTCAAGAACAGGAGGTTTCATTCCCACCAAAGAATTATTCTCAAGTCTTTGATTTGCGAGAATTACTTTCTAGGGAAAAACCAACGCAGCGAGCAACTCACTCATGTCATTGTGAGCGGCTCATTTCAACAGTCCTCTCCGAATATCATTGTTGTACACCTGAGCCTCGTAGGTCTATATTCGATAGACTATCTGGCGTTGCAAGACCTACCAAGCGGCAACGTCATCAGAACAAGAAGATTTCTAAAGCTGAATATCCTCAAGTCACTATTAATGTGATTGGCAGAGGGAAAGCCTCCGCTCCCGATTCTGATGAGTCAGAAAGGAGCCATTCCCCAACCGTTCGGGAAATTTGCGACAAGTTCGAAGGAGTATATCGACGCACTCGGACGCGGATAGGAGCTATTCGCCTGGTTAACTACCAAAGGTTAGCTAAGGGGATTGTTTCTGATGATGAACATTCGGCAATTGCCGAATCTCAATCTTCAAGCTCTGTCGTGGCTCGTAAAGTTCCTGCTTACATGGCAGGAAACCCGGAAGATTTAGCTAAAAGAGTGGACGAACATTATGTTATGCTTCATGCACAACAAGAAACCCTTCTTCAAATGAAGGATATGTTGGCTCAGCTCCTTGCTGAAAAAAAGCCAAAGACTAGAATCCTCCCGGAAGACAACTTCTAAGGGAAAACAGAAGGTACTGGAGAATGTGGAACATGAAACTCACAATTTGGAGTCTTCCTCCAAAAATGAGAAAGAGATGGAGAGAGAACCGAATCTTCAGTCAACTAAAGTGGATGAGCTAGAGGCCCGCCTTAATGCAATGGCCAATAGGAGCGAACTTCGCGAAGAAGGAGTGATACGGCCTTATCCCGCAGAGTGGGATACAGCTCCATACCCACCAAAGTTTAAGGCTCCAACCTTGCAACCGTTTGATGGCACCGAATCACCGAATCAGCACATCTACTACTTTAAGTCTCAGACTGGAGATGTGGTAGCGAACGATGCTATCTTGACCAGGCTATTCATCGGTACCCTCAAGGGTGTCGCCTTTGAATGGTTTATGAAGCTGCCTGCTGGCTCTATTTAGAAATGGGTAGACTTGGAAAGGCTTTTCTTAGCGAGATTCTTCGAAGATGACACGGAAGTCTCAGTCCCTACCCTTCTCGCCACCAAGCAAAAGAAGGGAGAATCTATCAAAGCTTATGTGGAGAGATTCCGTAGCATGGCATTGCGATGTTCCTCAGGTATGACTCAATCAACTTTGGTTGAAACTTATAAGCACAACTTGAAGACGCAGCTCCTTGCCCAGATGGGAGTGGCAGAATGTCGCTCCTGGAGACAACTAGTATCACAAGGAGAACAAGCTGAAGAGATTGTCGCTCGGGTCAAGGCTGAAGAAGTTGCTCAACCCAAGCCCCAATAACAACGCAACCAGAACAATGCGCCGCGCTCCAAGGGGAAGGAGATGTTAGCTGCCGATACCGATGCACGCACGCCATTAGGAAAACAAGGCAAAGCACCAAACCAATAAAGAGCACCTAAACAATATTCATTCAAAGAGGAGCATGTAGACACCCTGTTCCAGCTTCTTCGGAAGAACAATAAATTACATCTCCCTGAAATCAGACAGCCAGATGAAGCAGGGAAGGTAGAGGACCCCAATTCTTATCGCTATCATAGGTTCTTGGGACATCCTACCAAAAAATGTTATGTGTTCAAGGACATCTTGCAAAATTTGGTGAATGCTAACGTGCTTACCTTGAAGCCGGAGCAGAAGACTGTATCCACTAATTTGATTGCAGTCCAGTTCGGTGACTTCCTCCCTATAACTGCTGCAAATGGTGTCATTCCCGTCCTAAAAGGGGAAATGCACCTGAAGAACACCGACGTATACAATCAGAAAGACAAGGGGTTGGTACCTCTCACCATCCCAAAAGGAGAAATAATATGGGTCCATCCCGACTTAATTGAAGATCAGCAGTGGACAAACACCACGCATAAGCAGAAAAGAGGCAAAGCTAAGTCATCCAACATGATTAGCCCTTCTGTTAATGAGAATAACGACCATCTCGAACCTCTCACCGACTCAGAGGAAGAGAGAATCGTCCTGGCAGCAGACCCAAAGGGTAACCCTGGTACTCGATCGGGAAAAGCTTACTTGAGGAACTATAACCAGAATGCTCAAGAAGTTGAAGAACAGCCCGAAGACGCTGGGGGTTCTGTACCAAAAAAGTCGGTCGATAAAGGGAAGCAAAAAGAGCTTCGGTTTAATAAAAACCTTCACCAGGATCTTGGAGAAACGAGTGCTCCCTTCCAATTCAATGTAATGGCGTAGCTGGCCAACATACCCGCTAGGATCACCCTATATGAGCTCTTGAGATTGTCCAAAACCACCAAAGAAGCTCTAATTGAAGCTTTGAAGAACACGGAGAGCTTTATCACTCAAGTTACTCCAATCACTGAAGCGTCTGAAGATCAGTCCTGCCTGCAATGCTTGCAAGCAGCAAGAAGTCTACCACGCATAACTTTCACTCAGGAAGATATGCAGGTCAAGCACAAGCATGACAGACCCCTGTATTACACAGGATACATCGGATCATCAGAGATCAGCCGTGTTCAGGTCGACCCAGGCTCGGCACTCAGCATCATGCCATACAGAGTTATGCAAGTCTTGGGGATTCCCATGTATCGGTTGAATGCTACTCAAACTACCATTTTCGGGTTCAATGCTAATAGCACTCGACCTCTGGGAAAGATCAAGCTCAGATGTCAGATTGGAGACCTTAAGTCCGAAGTAACTTGTTACATCATAGATGCGGACACGTCCTACAATCTTTTGCTAGGACGTCCATGGATACATGCAAACTGCATTGTCCCATCTACTCTACATCAAGTCATGAAGTATGTCAATGATGAAGATGAAGTTCGAACCCTGATTGCAGAAAAATACCCTTTCAGAGGAGTAGAAAATTTTCACACAGATTCGGTCTTTTATTCGGAATCACAAGAGAAAGAAGATGTTGACAGCGACAACGAGGCGGACGTCGAACCAGACCCCGAAGGAGACTGTCCGTGGGAATTGAACTTTAATGTAATGGGTCCGGTCGAGGACAATAATAATGTACCAAGTGAGGGCGAGTGGTGCATTAATGAAGATTTTATTTTGACGTACTTGTCTGATGAATTTTTTAAAGTAGAACAAACAGATAATGATCATAATGCAGGTACCGATCCATGGCACACATTATGTGCAGAAACATCCCTCACATTACCAATTAAGTCATCCTTCGCTTCAGATGAAGAGATAGAGGATGCACAGAAGACTTTCTTCAAGGTCCCGTCCAAAAGGAAAGGGCAGAGGCCGATTCATTTCGGCAAAGTCAAACCCGAACCACTCAAACGGGGAAGTTCTGAAGAAGATGATGGAATTCCACAGTTCCATTATCACGAACCTAATTTCGTGCAATTAATAAAACGAATGGGGTACAACTTTAACGAAAAACAAGGTTTAAACTTTGGGAAAAGAAGGCGAACACTAATTCGAATGTCTCTCACTCCCGGAGGAAAACCACCGGATTATTATCAAAAAACCGGAAGAGGCTTGGGCTATGTCACAACTCCTCCTGCCTCAGAAAACAAAATTAGTAATTATCTACATCAAGACCATTCATCCGGAATGTCTTCCTGGGAATCTGACGTCAATGTCGGACCTTTCTTGGAAAGCTTGACTGTGAACATGGTTTCAACTAGTCATCCAGATGAATATGCATGGGGTGATGAAGAGTTAATCGAATCGACCAATGACCCTTGGATCAAACGTCTCAACATCTTGTGGGATATGCGATTCGAACAACGTGAACCACCTACTGAAGATAAGGTGATCCAGGTCAACATGGGAGATGAACATAATCCTAAGCCCATCTTCATAGCTAAAAATTTATCATCATCTGAGAGAGAAGACCTTATATCTCTCATCCGAGAATATATAGACGTCTTTGCTTGGAATTATGAAGACATGCCTGGTCTCGACCCAAAAGTTGCCATGCATCGTCTCAACATCGATCCGGATGCAAAACCCGTTAAACAGCAACAACGCCGGTTTCGTCTAGAAATCATGGAAGCAATTGAGTCCGAAGTTAAAAAACTTATAGACTCAGGCTTTGTCAGAGAAGAACAGCACCCAGACTGGGTAGCCAATATTGTTCCAGTTCCCAAGAAAAATGGTAAAGTCTGAATATGCATCGACTTTCGTGACCTCAACGCAGCTTGTCCGAAAGACGAGTTTCCTCTTCCTATCACCGATGTTATGATTGACAATACCTACGGATACAAAAGGATGTCTTTCATGGATGGATTTTCTGGGTACAATCAAATCAAGATGTATCCTGAAGACGAAAGGCATACTGCATTCAGAACCCCACTGGGGGTGTATTGCTACACAGTAATACCCTTCGGCCTGAAGAACGCAGGTGCAACTTACCAATGAACAATGAACGCCATCTTCCACGAACATCTGCGTAAGAAGATCGAGTGCTACGTTGATGATATAGCTGTAAAAAGCCAACATAAAGATGATCATCTCGCAGACTTGAAAACAATGTTCGATATCATGCGAGCACATCAACTGAAGATGAACCCAACAAAATCATTCCTTGGGGTATCAAGCGGAAAATTCCTAGGATTTATCGTCACATCCAAGGGAATTTCTCTTGATCCAGAAAAAGTACGTGCTATCCAAGACATGCCACCTCCGAAGAGTCTCAAAGAGCTCCAAGGACTACAAGGGAGGTTGGCCTACATTCGGAGATTTATATCAAATCTTTCCGGACGTTGTCAACCCTTCTCTAAACTCATGAAGAAAGGAGCATCCTTTATTTGGGATAAGGATTGCCAAAGGGCATTCGAAGAAATTAAGGAGTATCTTACTCAACCGCCTGTTCTTGTAGCCCCAATATCAGAAAAACCATTCCTGTTGTATGTGAGAGCCATGGAACATTCTCTTGGAGCCTTGTTGGCCCAGAACAACGATCAAGGTCAAGAGCAAGCCATCTACTACCTAAGTAGGACTATGATGGGAGCCGAACACCGATACAATCCAGTTGAAAAAGAATGTTTCGCTTTGGTATTCGCAGTTCAAAAAATACGACACTACCTAGTTGGACAGACAATTCACGTTATCTCTAAGGTGAATCCCTTGAGAGTTCTAATGACTAAGCCATCATCTCTAAATTGCCGGCTCGCAAAATGGGCCATTCTCTTGTCACAATATGATATGCAATTCATGCCTCAAAAGGCGGTCAAAGGTCAAGCGTTGGTAGACTTTTTAGCTGATCACCCGGTACCAGAGACATCTAAATTGTATGAAGAATTGCCTGACGAAGTCGCCGAAGTTTGTATCACTCGAGAATCTACGCAAGTGTGGAAATTATTCTTCGACGGTGCATCCAGAGCAAACCCTCATGGAGCAATTACCGCGGGAGTAGGAGTGGTGTTCGTCTCCCCGAACGATCACGTGATCCCAAGAGGATTTTCCCTAATCAAACCTTGCACTAACAATGTGGCTGAGTATAATGCTTTGCTACTAGGAATGCAATTCGCCGAAGAACTTAACATTCGACACCTCGAGGCTTACGGTGACTCTCAGCTCATCGTAAATCAAGTCCGAAGGGAATACGAAGTACGTCATGAGGACCTAATCCCGTACTACTTCACAGTGCTAAATCAAGCTAAGAAGTTCGAGGGGTTCTTTATTGAATACATTCCACGAGCTCAGAACACCTACGCAGACGCCTTGGCATCGTTGGCAACTTCGTTAGCATTACCACCAGGGGCTGAAACAACGATCCCAGTCACAGGGCGTGAGCTATACTACCCCAAGATTCTTATAAAAGAGAGCTCAAATAAGACAGCAACATGAGAAGTCTGTACGACCTCGATGGAATTAGAAGCTAGGGATTGGCGGTTTCCGTATATCGACTATGCCATATATGGAATCTTACCTGATGACCCTAAGGAAGCGGCCACTATCAAGCGAAAGGCCCTCCAATTCTATTATGAATCAATTTCTCAAACCTTGTACCATAAATCACATAATGGAGTCTTGCTTAGATGCCTCTCTCGGAAAGAAGCAAAAGAAGCCATGAAGGAAGCTCATGACGGAATGTGTGGAGCTCATCAGCCTGGAGCTAAGTTGGGCGATCGTCTCCGACGAATTGGATATTATTAGCCAAAGATGTTCGCAGATGCAGCAGACTACGCTAAACGTTGTCATGCATGCCAGATTCATGGTGATTTTATCCATCAAGCACCGGGAAATTTACATCCTACATCTGTATCTTGGCCATTTGAAGTATGGGGTATGGATATCGTGGGTCCAATTTCTCCTCCGACTTCCAAAGGACATTGGTTCATTTTGGCCGTGACCGACTATTTCTCCAAATGGGCGGAGGCAATCCCGCTAAAAGAAGTCAAGACGAAGAACGTGGTTAAGTTCATCAAACATCACGTCATCTACCATTTTGGAGTCCCGAGACGAATAGTTCACGACAACGGAACACAATTCGTTAGTTTTGGGTTTCAGAGATTTTGTGATAGATTTAGAATTCAAAGTGTCGCATCTACGGCGTATTATCCGCCAACGAATGACTTTGCAGAAGCCTTTAACAAAACCATTGTGAAACTTCTTAAGAAATTCATTTCTAAGAGCCGACGTGATTGGGATGAAAGACTCGGTGAATGTTTGTGGGCCTATCGAACAACGATGAGGACCTCTACCAGAGCTACGCCGTTCTCCTTAGTATATGGCTGTGAAGCTGTACTGCCACTTGAGATTCAAATCCCTTCTCTGAGGGTCGCAATTACAATGGGACTCACAGAAGAAGAAAAACATCGACGACGTCTACATGAACTTGAAGCTTTAGATGATAAGAGACTTCAAGCTCAACAACAGATTGAATTGTATCAAGCCCGTATTTCTAAAGCCTACAACAAAAAGGTTAAAGAACGGATTTTCAAGAAAGGCGATTTAGTTTTGGCTAATCGACGACCTATGGTGATGACTCACAAAACCAAAGGAAAGTTTAATCCCAAATGGGAATGACCTTTTGTGATAGAGACAGTCTATTCCAATGGAGCCTACCGTCTCATCGATAAAAAGAGCGACAAACTTATGATGCCAATTAATGGGAAATTTCTCAAGAAATATTACCCGTGAGTTGCAAATCTATGGAGCTTAGCTGGGGGTTACTTATTAAATGTTCGTTGTAACGAATTGTTTTCCTACTTTGTATGTCGTCAAGTTAACATTACACCTCTGACGATTTAAGTGGTCAAGAAAGATTGTAATAAAGAAAATTTCCTAAGTTGTTGGATTAATTTGGTTCAGTGGAAAAGCCTTAGCAACCTGAGGTGCGCACCCAAGGTTAGAAGAAAGAGTGTCCAGCTTCCTTGAACGCAAGTTCTATAATTGCGTTTCAAGTCTCTCGGACGCAAGTATAAAACCCTGCGTTGTTGGGACAGACCCTCGTAGACTGCATTCGAACGCGGAATTTCAACCGCAACGAAGAGAATTCCAGAGATCACCCTAACAACAGCAAAAGGGATCCCCAACAAGCTGGGATGCGTCATATCTTCCTGAACGCAAGCCTTATAATTACAACTCAAATACTTAGAGTTGCGTTCAAACCTGTTTGGACGCAAATACAAAGCCATACGCCCGCGATAGGCCTGCGTTCAAATCATTCAAACGCAAGGGGGCAAATTTATTTTTTTTCAGAAATTCCAACGTCACACAGAGACCGCAGCATTTCAAAAAAAAAGTGTGCAAGAAAAGCGGCAGCAGTTCATCTCATGCAGATAATAAGTGTTTGAAGAAATAACATAGAGTTATTACAAAATCAAAACAAAAAGTAAGAGTTGCTTGGGCTTAGAGTAAAAAGAAGCTCAGAAGATGAGCTTCTGTATTCGATATAGCTTTTTCGTGCTTCGCCAGCACCTCTTCTTTAACTCTCTTACAAAGCTCAGCATCAGGAACCGCAGCAGCAACAGAAGCCTCCCGTTGCAGCGCTTGGACGGCTTCCTTCTCAGCCTGCACTTCTGCTGCAAAGGTGGCATCCCCAAGACTGAACTCCTCCTGAGTTAGCTCCCCTGCATTCAGTCTGGCCCTGACTTGGCAACGTTGTTTCTGCAAGTTCCAGATACGAGCCTTCCTCTCTGAAATATCCAAAGCCTGGGCCCTAGCAGCAACTCTCTCCCTCAGCCTAGCGTTGCTGATGGCCTATTGGATTTTAGGCTCTAAATCCGTGTGCTGCAACTCCTCCAGATAACGAGCGGCCCCCGAATAGCGGTATATCTTTTCATCAAAACGTTGAGCATAGAGGGGGTTGACTTCTGTAAGAGCATTCAACCCTTCCACGATAGGAGCTCGAAACTCAAGGAAGGAGCCCCACCTGTGCATCACAATGGAGAAAGCGTGCCTCACCAGATTTTCTAAACGCCTAGAGAGGAAAAGAGTACAATTGGGCGACAGACGAACAGTCTCATCAGTCACCCGCTCGAAGTCCTCGTGCGGGAAGATCACGGCGATGGGTGGAATGAGAGGAGCATCTTCAGGAATAATAAGGGGAGTAGCAGCAGTAGGAACCCCACCTGGCAGACAAACCAAAGCAAAGTCAGAAAAGCAGATGAATGCAAACGCAGTAAGTTAGACCTGCGTCAAAATCAATTTGAACGCAGGGAATCTAGACCTACGTTGGATCACTATGAACGCAAAACTTCTTCCGTCCAAGATTAAGGGATCAACCCTTCATCTCATCAAAAAACACAAAAGTTCTGTTCTATGTTCAAGATCAAAGAACATAGGAACATGGTTTTGGAACTTAACAGTAAGAAGACGAACAGTTCTTATCAATAAACACAGAAATTTCTCCGTGTGTTCAACATTAAGGATTCGATTCTTCTTTACGACAATGGACACGTGAAGTTCTTTCAGGATCCAAAATCAAGGAGATGAACAGTTTTCATCAAGAGACATGCAAGTTCTTTTCACATTCAAGATTGAAGAGACGAATTAGATTCGTCATCGTCAACCAGAGTCCATCTAAGGAATTTCAAGAAGACCAATCAAAGAAAAATGCTTAAGTGAAGAAAATAACGAGGCTTACCTCGATGACCAGGCGTCGGAGGCGTCGACGACAGTCCGGAGGTGGACCCAAAAGCATCCTTTGACGACGGTGGAGGGTGCGCCATCTGTTCGTAGGATCTCTTGGAAGCCATGGCCAGAGGACGAGACGAAATCGTGGAAGAATTAACGAGAAGAAACTCGTTTCTGAGTTCAAGAAAGAAGTCTAAACGTTGAGGCTCTTAACATGACTAATCAACCCTACTTATAAATAATTAATAATGATAAGGTAGAGTTCCAAGACTCCTGCTGGGAGAGGTCTCTTCGTCATCATTATAACCGCTTGGACTTCTGATAAGACGTGGGACAAGACCCTGCATCCATAAGACAGGCGAGCCAGACCCAAACGCAACAATCTAGAGATGCGTTCTTCCAAAAATACGCAGTCCCACTCAAGGACATGAACGCAGGGGGTACCCCTAGTTCTAGAATTGGATTCATGGAAAATGTGCTGCTCAAGTTTAAAACTTCTACACAATTTAAAAAAAAATAGTTGACAAAATCTCTCTAATGTCAACATTAAGCCTATGATGGGTTTCATTCCTACAGAGTTTGAACTCTATATTCCTCAAAGTTGCTCCAAACGCAACACTTCTAACTTATCGACTCTAGTTAACAGAGCGATAGGTCCTCAAAGTTACTCCAAACACAACACTTCTAACTTATCAACTCTAGTCAACAGAGCGATAGGTCCTCAAAGTTGCTCCAAACGCAACACTTCTAACTTATCGACTCTAGTCAACAGAGCGATAGGTCCTCAAAGTTGCTCCAAACGCAACACTTCTAACTTATCGACTCTAGTCAACAGAGCTATAGGTCCTCAAAGTTGCTCCAAGCGCAACACTTCTAACTTATCGACTCTAGTTAACAGAGCAATAGGTCCTCAAAGTTGCTCCAAGCGCAACACTTCTAACTTATCGACTCTAGTCAACAGAACGATAGGTCCTCAAAGTTGCTCCAAACGCAACACTTCTAACTTATCGACTCTAGTCAACAGAGCGATAGGTCCTCAAAGTTGCTCCAAGCGTAACACTTCTAACTTATCGACTCTAGTCAACAGAGCGATAGGTCCTCAAAGTTGCTCCAAGCGCAACACTTCTAACTTATCGACTCTAGTCAACAGAGCGATAGGTCCTCAAAGTTGCTCCAAACGCAACACTTCTAACTTATCGACTCTAGTCAACAGAGCGATAGGTCCTCAAAGTTGCTCCAAACGCAATACTTCTAACTTATCGACTCTTGTCAATAGAGCGATAGGTCCTCAAGGTTACCATGTAACATGGTGCTTCGAAGATTTATAAATTTCTTCTAATGATTAAAACAAGAGCATATAGACAATCTATCCAAAGCGGAATTTCATTGTTCCATGTCAGAGAATGATGAAAAAACTAAAACAGCAACACTTTTATTCAAAGGAAAACAAAGCAACTTAAAATAAAAGTTGTTCCTACCAAAAGAACGATACAAAGATAGACTCATCAATTCATCAAACTGAATGAAACAAGTTGAGACTTAATATCAGAAAGTTTCTCTTCGTGATCAGCTCGCACCAGCATCTCGGCCCGTTTCCGAAGCTCATCCTCACTAGACAGCATGACAGCTACCTCCTTCTTAGCCTCCTCCAGAGCACTAGCTTCGGTACGGTAGTTCACCAGAGAAGTGGCGCTTTTGACGTTAAGCTCAGTGACAATAACTTCTTCTCGTTTGAATTGAGCCTTCATCCTAGTCAACTCCACTTCAGCGGCAGCGATCTTCTCTCGTAAATTCTCCAGAGAGGTGTTCGAGAGTGCCAACTCAGCTTGTTTTTGAGCATGTAGCTGCTGCAGTTGTTCCACTTGAACCTCCTTCTCAGCTATATGACGTCGAGCGACTTCATACTTACTGAGTTCTTCGGCTCGAATATCCTCAAAAGTAGATGCAATCTGCGCTTGGATGTCAGCGCGACCCAAAGCCTCCAAGAATCTTAGTTGTGCCTCTAGGCGTGAGATGGCTTCGGAGCAACGCTGAACAACATCGACGTCGCCTACGAAATTGAGGTTGTTCAAACTATTTGTGAGCATAGGCTTGAAGGTATCAAAAGTATCTCGTCCGGCCAGCACAACCTCAATTACTTTCCTGGTGAGATTTTCCAAATAGTCAAGAGAAATCTTAAGAAAATCTGGTACGTCTGTGGGGATCGAAACAGCAATAGGGGACGGTACAAAAACTTCTGAAGACGCAAAGCCAAGTAAAAGACCAGCAGGCGATTTCGGCGTAGTGGCCTGAGAAGGAACACCGATATCCATTTGAGATGGACTCGATTGCTGAGCCATCAGTTCCCCCATTTTAGATGATCTTGGCACGTCTACAACATCTGTAGAGGCTAAAGAAATTGTCAATAAAGTCGTCGGCGGGAGGGCCATCGTTGAGGGCTCCAAGCAAGGTAGCTCTGACATCTGAGCTGGTGGTAGCGTAAGCTGTTGTGTCGAAGGAGGGGTGACAGTACTCACCTCATGTATCATAGGATCTGTATGGGAAAATTATTTAAATATACAATAAAGACTGGTCGTAAATCAAAACAAACAATACATACCCGTGAGAGGCAAAGGGATGTAGGGCGATGCTTTGTCTGAAGAAGAGGGTGGTCGAATATCCCATTCCCCAGGATCTTCGTTATCATCACTTAAATTGTCATTATTCTCGTCACTCCCACTTTGGTCGTCGCCACCATCCGTGTTGTTCGCACCGTCGCTATGATCTGTAGGCTCCTCTTCATTCACGGGAGGGAATGTTGGTGGATCTTCAGCAAGAGTAGGTTTTGATATGATGCCAGTGGTAGGGCTAGGTTGTACATCTCCTACAGGTGGTAATAGCACAGAAGTGGAAGGAGACTTGTCTGCTACTAGATCTTGCTGGGCAGCCACCGTAGGCTCTGGGACCGGAGGTCTATCTTCTTCAACATGATGAGCAGTAGAGACGATATCGTGAAGCGTGTCTTCAGGGGCAAACTCCATACCCCCTGCAAACGATTCATCCCCACGTTCTTCTTCATGTAGTGAATGGGCAGAAAAGGCGCGGCCTTCTAAAGTAGGACCCACGCTGGGAAGACCAGGCTGAGGCGAGAGTCCCATAACAGATGACTCTTATTCTTCCTCTTCGGCATGCCATGCTTTCCGAGCATCTGACATAAGTTTAGAAACAGGGGGTTCGAGTGCTAACTTCCGACGAGCTCGTTTGTCATATTTGGCTTCTTCAACCGCATCTAGTGCTCTTTTCCTAGTGGCACTCTTACTCCGAGTCTGGACTCTTGAAGGCTCCACTTCGTGGGTATCAGGCAGCCTGACCTCTTCCTGAACCCCTTCTGGTGATCGACACTATTCATCCTCTGTAATCGCCTTTTCGTATGATTAATATTCGCTAGCACCCCGGGCACGGAATCTTTTAGCACTCCTCTTGGAAGCGTACCATTTGCGAATGGCCCTTAAACAGGAGGTATTCATGTTTTAAGCCGAAACTTGGGAGGCAGCCTGGTACCACGTGCAAAAACTTAAAGAAGTGCGAATATTGAGCATCTTATGCGGTAGTCGGAATTTCGCGCCTGTGCATCCTGCTACCGAGTAGTACCAAGCTCTCGCTCCTTCATATACGTTACCCGTATACACCAGAGCAGGGTTTGGATTCCCGATGTAAATTTGATCAAAGCCAAATTGCCGAGAAAAGCGATAAGGCTGGTATGGTTCGATAAAACACTTTCTCCCTTGCTGAAAAATGAGATAACCTGGGCGGATATTTATGAGCCACCAAAAAGCACCTCTACTAAGTGTAGTAAAAGTGTTTCATCCCGGAGTATCTTGATGGAGTTCTCCATACGCACCACCCTCGAAAGCGGGGAACTTGCAAGCGATCTCGTAATTATGGTCCCGCCTAAATATTTCACGGAATTTAACTTGGTACCAACCGACCCATTGGGCTGTTTCTAATTGTTGAACAAGAGGAGCCGAGATATCATCTGACTTAGGAGTCGACATTATCGAAGGACAGTGCAAAGCGAACCAAGATACCAAATAAATATATGGCAGTGACACTCGGGGGGTCGGAGTTTGGATGATAGTCTTCCCATCTGAGTCTAATTTCTTGACGGCAACAAATTTAGAGGCGAGTTCCCGCAAACCACTCTGCAAGCAGCACACCATGGCCGAAAGAAGATTTAAGGGTCGTCCATGAGCTAGAAGTACAGCGGGGTATAACACCTCTACAATAATAGCGTCCACCGGCCTGGTGGGTACCACACATCGCTTCAACCAAAGAGTGAGAAAACCCGCGAACAAGGCCATGTCGGAGATCAGAACTTCTGCCTGATAATGGAAGCTTTCGAAGGTGGTAAGAGCGGGGAAGACATCTTCCTCTACTTCGCAAGTATAGTGGGAGGTTGCGTCATTGATACGCTCGTTGATTTCTTCAAGAGTACTGATAGCTAAACGAGTCACCTCAGCCTCCTTGTCCCACAGATTCCGAAAAAGATATTCCGCCCATTGTACTTGTTTCACACCACCGGCCCTTTTCCCAGTGATTTGTGCACAGATCTGGAAATGACACATTAATTCCCAATAAGTGTCATAGATTTTAGGAGCACCATGCTTTAGGTTCTCCAATTCCCTATTGCCGGGAACGAATTCCTCATAAGGTAGTTCTCCAAAAGATAATCCAGAAATTTCAAATATCTCATGAAGAGCGAATCCTAATTCACCAACAGGAGTGAAAAATGTACCGGTATGGGGATTATAAAATTCTAGCATAGCAAAAAGTTCACTGTAATTTGGAGAAATCCCATATCGAGTAGCCATTATTGGAGTCTTCAACTCTGAAATCCTCAAAGGTTCTTCTAGCTCCTCCAAGACAAAATTTATCATCCAGGCCCACCAGTCAATTTCACTTGAGTGTACCCACGTCGGAGCCCTAAAGTCTTGAGCAGGGAACTCGCCTTTGACAGATATAAATTTTCTAATGAAGACCTCTGCCAGTTTAGCGGGTTCGCCGATGGGATGTTCCTTCTTGAACAAACCTGGTTTCAGGGCCACAAATTGATTAAAACCAGCCGGGTGAGTGTCTCGAGGAGTAATATGCCTAGTAGCAACACCTCCCTGATCCTGAACAAGTTCCCAATTCATTGACCGTGGGATGGAAGCACACTGATAATAAGAAATTGGCCACATTCGCTCTAAATTGGGGAGAAAAAGACGACGATTATTAATAGCCCTCAACCATTTATAGTTTCCTTCCGACATTCGTTTAGGGTCCATCTTAACAGAATCCCCAAAGAGGAAGGATGGCTTCTTTAAAATCTCACGGTCGGCGGTTTCAAACTTAGCATCCGTGACTAAGGACCTGAGCGTCTCGGGGAAAGCTTGGGTAATGAGCTTCGCCCGCTCCTGGTTCGTATCCTGGAAAGCTGGGTACTCAAAATAAAAACTGAAGGTCGTATTTTTCTCCACACCTCCCGCATGACCAAAATAATGCTTGAAAGAAAGAGGCTCGTTGGAATAGCATGCTGCAAATAGCAAAGTCAGTCAGTAAAACTCAGGAGTCCAACTCAACAAAGCAAAATCTGGATTTATGTCCAAAATGACAAGTCAAGGCTTCAACATGCGTTCAGAATTTTAAACGCAAGGTCCAGACCCGCGTCCAGAATCTCAAACGCAAGGTCTAGACTCGCGTCTAGAATTCCAAACGCAAGCACAAGGCCCAGACCCGTATTCAGGTCCTAAAAACGCAGGGTCTTAACCTGCGTCTAAAGTCCCAAAACGCAGAGCCTTAATTTGCATTCAAAATTTAAAACGCAAGGTTTGGACCTGCGTTGAAATATCACGAACGATGGAGCTAACCATGCGTTTTTAAGAACTGGAGACATTAAAAATGATCTTTATGTTCTAATAGGGGAAGGTGGAGCTCTCAGTCAAGAATCAAAAGGAAAGAGTCTGCCGAAATAGCTTTCGACTACCCAAACTTACCGTTGATCGAGGCAGTCGAAGATGTAGGGGCGGCGGCTCGGACATCTCCAGATGACTTAGTTGAAGGAACACCCTGAGTTTGGGCGATCTTGGATTTGGAGGCCATTCTCTTCTTGGGAGCCATCCTAGTGGTGACGAAGAAAATGTAGAATGGATTAACAAAAGAGGAATCTCTCTTCCGCTGGAGCGCTGGAGAAGATGAACAGGGATTCTGTTAAGCGGTCGACAGGAAAACAGGGAAAAGTCGAGTGACTTTTTGATTTGACCTTATTGGTCTATTTATATACAGCTGTAACCATCATCAAATCAGCGTGGGATTTTAGGCGAAAATCCCACCCGAAACGCGATTTTTGCATTTTTTAAATAAGGGATTTCAACTTCTGAACGCACCCTCACATTCAGACGTTTGAACGCACGACTTAGACATGCGTTCTGGCGATCGTCCTCAGCCTGGCATGCAACTAATCCTCTCAGAATGCGAAGCAATGATTATAAAATTTATAATCAATGATCATTTCGAAGCAATGATCGTTCATTGGTGAACTTTACAAGAATGACGACGCCCCACTCAATCTACAATGAGGTGCATTCAGTCAACAAAATTTTAAGATCCAAAGTGTTTCGAAAGTTCGTCCCAGTCAACCGCAAACTTTCGA
>BQKN01034796.1:907-15696 GCA_022839385.1 Asparagus kiusianus
GATGACATGGAGACGAAATTCCTCGCGAATTTCTTCGACGACGACACTGAAATCTCAATCGGGTCGTTGCTTGATGAAAAGCAGAAAGACGGAGAATTAGTCGAGGTCTTCGTCAAAAGGTTCCGGAATAAGGCGATGAATTGTCGGGACCCTATCAGCGAGGAGTTCATCCTCCAAACCTGCCACAACAACCTCTCGCTGGATGTTTTGGAAGCAATGGGCACAGCTCCATCCAAGACATGGAAAGACTTGAAGGTTCGAGGCGAGCAAGCTGAGCGGTTCCTCAGGAGGAAGAAGGCGGAGAGAGGCCAACCGGCCACAAATCCTCCGAAGCAGAACTTCAATCAGAAGGGAAAAGGTAAAGCTCAGGTTAACGCTGTTGATGCTAACCAAACCTTTCAATTACAACCTCAGCAACAGCAGCAGCAGCGAGCTCCACAGCAATCGCAGCCCCATTGGCAGCAACAGCCTCAGAAGCAAAAGTCTTCGGAGCCGAGGTTTCCCAAAGTCTACTCCTTCAAAGATGACGAAGTTCCCGGCATCTTCAAATATCTGTTGGAGAACAACAAAATCCAGCTGCCTGCGATTGTGGATCATGAAGGAGCCACCAAGGTGACAGACCCGAGGTACTGCGCGTATCATAGAGCGGTTCACCACCCTACGAAGTCCTGCTACCACCTCAAGGACAAGATCCAGGCCTTGATCGATGTAGGAGTCATAACTCCAAAACCGGCCAAAAATGTGGGAGCGAACGTGGTTTCCATCAGTTTTGGATCGGTGCCTACAGATTGGTTCGAGCCTAAGCGCGTCACCAAAGTCGGGATGAAGACGGTGAACGACGATCCGCACGGACAGCGCCAAAAGGGACTCGTGCCACACACGGCCCCGAATGGTGAAATTCTCTGGGTGCATCCCGACCTAATTGGAGATGAACAATGGGCTGGATCGTCATCCAAGAAGAAGTCCAAAGGGAAAGGGAAGTCTTGTTATGGAGTCTCTGCTATCCCGGGTGAAGATGATGAAAGGATCACCGCTTTTCCACTCTCCGACGAGGAACAGGAGGTCTTTGCGACCTGAAGTGGGAATCAGTACCACTTCAACTATCCGTCACATAATGAACAAGCAGCTAAGCTAAGGGTGACAAAACAGGGACCAGCCAAGACTATCACAGAGATGGGGGTGATCCCAATTCCCAAACCGGCTGAAGGTGTTCGACGACAGCCGGTTGACAAACAGAAAGAAAAGAGGCCCGAGGAGGTACAGAATCCGAAGCAGTCTCGTTTCAGTCGTCCGATTGGAAAAGACAAACCGGAGAGTTCAAAAAACCCTCGTGCCTTCGACATTATGGCTCAGCTAGCCAACATTCCAGCGCGGATAACATTGTACGAGCTGCTGCGGTTATCCAAGGAGACTAGAGAAGCCTTGCAGGAAGCCCTGGCAGATTCAGAAGTGTTCCTCACAAGGGTCAAACCAGTTCCTGAAGAACTGGATATGCTAGCCCAACAGTGCAATGTGGCAGCTAAGAACATTCCCTGCATCACCTTCACCAAAGAGGATATGCAGACGAAGAATTCAAACCATGATCGACCCTTGTACTTTGTTGGCTACATTGGTTCCAGCGAAGTCAACCGGATCCAAGTAGATCCGGGTTCCGCTGTGAGTATTATGCCACTTCGCCTAATGCACAGCCTGGGCATCCCAATCAGCAAGTTGGCGTCAACAGGCATGGTCATTTACGGATTCAATACCAGCGGGTCAAGACCTTTGGGTAAAATCCGGATAAAGTGCCAAATGGGCGATTTAAAGACGGAGGTCACGTGCTACGTGATTGATGCTGAGACATCCTATAACTTACTATTGGGTCGGCCTTGGATCCATAGTAACGTTATAGTCCCCTCCACTCTACATCAGTGTTTGAAATATGTCGACACTGATGGAAGAGTTAGGACGGTGGTCGCGGATAAGCAACCATTCAAAGGGTACGAGAACTATTTCACAGATTCTCTCCTTTATGGTAATGAATCCGACACGGAACCATCGATCCAAGGCACGGACAGCGGAGAAGAAGCTGATTCCGAAGCCGGATTTGATTACAATTGTGGTTTTGTTTTTAATGACATTGTACCCTTTGTAATCAATCTCGACGACGAACAGTCGTCAGATGGCGGTTGTAACTGGCAACTTGCCGAACCTGAAATAAATAATGGTTTAGAGTACTCCTTGTCTTTTGATGATGTGATAAAGGGATTGTACGATAATCCCGAATTATGTATGCCGCTCTGATCGTCGTATGTAACGAAGAAGCGTCTCCAACACTCTTTCGGAACAACTCAAATTATTCCCGCCAAAATAGGGGGACAAAAAGAAGTGATCTTCGGAAAAGGAGAAAATCTCCCAGTGCCGGATCATTTCCTAAGAGAGGATGAGGAGGGCGACAAATCCGGTCTACATTTATCTAAGTACAGTCCAGAAGCGCGCAAGCTCATGGAATGACAAGGATATGATTTCACACTCGGAGAAGGTCTATACTTCGATCGAGGTTCCCGTGTCCCAGTCAAAGCGGCATATGTACCAAAGGGTAAACCGGAGGGCTATTATCGTCACAAGAGGGGCTTAGGCTACGTTTCGTCCGATGACGAATGTGGCTGGCAGATCATCGATCAAATTGCTAACAAGGCTAAGGATGGGTATTTGCCAGATTCTTCAGCTGAAGATTCCGACACAAGTTTGGGAAAAATGTTCAAGGCCTTAATGTCGAACATGACTACGGCTGATCCATCTACAATGGAGGACGACGATCAAATGCAAACGTGGGAGGACCCATGGGTTCATCACCTGAACATGCAATATGGTGATAGGTTCGAACAGAGAGAGCCTCCCACCGAAGACGAGGTAGTCCAAATCAATATGGGTGATGAAGCCAATCCAAAGCCCATATTCATCAGTGGTAGTCTCCCATCAGATGAAAAGGAGGAATTAATTGCCTTGATCAGAGAATATATCGACGTCTTCGCCTGGAACTACGAAGACATGCCAGGGCTCGATCCCAATGTGGCAATGCACCGCCTCGACATCAAGCCGGATGCCAAACCTGTCAAACAACAGCAAAGACGGTTTCGTCCGCAGATCATGGAAGCCATCGAGGCTGAAGTTAAAAAGTTGATCGACTCAGGATTTATTCGGGAAGAACAACATCCAGACTGGTTAGCCAACATCGTTCCAGTCATGAAGAAAAATGGCAAAATCAGGATTTGCATCGACTTCAGGAATCTGAACAAAGCATGTCCAAAAGATGATTTTCCTCTCCCAATCACGGACGTCATTATCGACAATACGTGCGGATTCGAAAGAATGTCCTTCATGGACGGCTTTTCGGGGTATAATCAAATCAAGATGCACCCGGATGACGAAAAGCATACGGCATTCAGAACGCCCCTCGGTATCTTCTGCTACACGGTGATGCCGTTTGGTCTAAAGAATGCAGGTGCCACGTACCAACGAGCGATGACTAAAATTTTCCAGAAACACCTTAGGAAACAGTTGAATGCTACGTTGATGATTTAGTGGTAAAAAGCCGCAACAAAGAAGATCACATCAAAGACCTGAGAACGATGTTTGATCTCATGCGAAGCCATCAATTGAAGATGAATCCCACAAAATCCTTCCTCGGAATGTCCAGCGGAAAATTCCTTGGATTCGTCGTTACCACCAAGGGTATACACATCGACCCAGACAAGGTAAAGGCGATAAATGAATTGCAACCCCCGAAGAACCTAAGGGAACTCAGAGGATTGCAAGGGCGTTTAGCGTATATCTGGAGATTCATTTCAAATCTTTCTGGGATGTGCCAACCATTTTCGAAGCTAAACAAGAAAGGCGTATCGTTTATTTGGGACGATGCTTGCCAGAAGGCATTCGAAGATATCAAGGCATATCTAATGAATCCACCTGTTCTGGTTGCACCAAAATCAGGTAAACCGTTCTTGATTTATATCAAGGCGATGAACCATTCGATAAGTGCTTTATTAGCACAAGACGATGATAATGGTCACGAACAGGCAGTTTATTATCTAAGTCGGACCTTGATAGGCGCCGAGTCTCGATACCCAATGATCGAGAAAGAATGTCTTGCATTGGTGTTTGCGGTGCAGAAGATGCGACATTACTTAGTTGGCCAGACGATTTATGTCATCGCTAATGTTAATCCGGTACGGGTATTCATGACTCAACCAGGTTCGATGAATTGGCGGTTGGCGAAGTGGGCCCTTCTTTTGTCCCAGTATGATCTGCACTTCAAACAGCAGAAGTCGGTCAAAGGATAGGCGATTTGCGATCTCTTGGCGGCAAGCCCGACAACAGAGACGGTTGAAGTATACGATGACTTGCCAGATGAAACCTACGAGGTTAATACCACGTCACACCAACAAGTATGGCAGTTATATTTTGATGGTGCCTCGAGAGCAGTCAATAAAGCAGTAACCCCGGGATGCCCTAAGGTCACTTCTGGAGTTGGAGTTGTCTTAGTTTCCCCAGGGAAGCACGTGATGCCTCGAGCTTATTCGCTGACGAGTCCATGCTCTAACAACGTAGCCGAGTATAACGCACTCCTCATAGGACTCAGTTTCGCCAAAGAGCTGGGGGTCGAATATCTCGAAGCCTTTGGGGATTCTCAACTAATTGTCAACCAAGTTCGTGGGGAATATGAAGTCAGAAACCCAGATCTGATTCCATACCACCAGGAGGCCATCAGAGTGGCAGATTCTTTTGAAGAATTTTACATTGAGTATATCCCGCGTCTTCAGAACGCTTATGCAGATGCACTGGCAGCACTAGCAGTATCACTCGCGCAACCGCCTGAAACTGAACTGCTAGTCACAATAAGATCACACCAACTCTGCGTACCCATATACGATATGGATATTGAAGAGGAGGATGATAAAAACGAGAATGCCAAAGAGGTGAACTCAACCCAAATCGGGTCCGAGTCCCGAGATTGGCGCTTTCCCATTATTGATTACGTCCAATATGGCATTTTACCAGAGGATGTAAAAGAAAAAGAATCTATCCGCCGAAGAGCACCACGGTTCTTTTACAATACCGAGACCCGTACGCTGTATCGCCGGGGGTACGATGACTTGCTTCTCCGATGCCTTTCGAATGAAGAAGCAAAAGAAGTTCTTAAGGAAGCACATGAAGGAGAATGCGGTGCGCATCAGCCTGGCCCCAAGCTGTATGATCGAATCAGAAGAATGGGATATTTCTGGCCAACAATGGTTCGTGACGCGATTGAGTACGCTCGAGAATGTCACGCTTGTCAAGTACATGCAAACTATATGCACCAACCACCGGAGCGGTTACACACGTCAACCACGTCTTGGCCATTCGAGACATGGGGTATGGATATCGTCGGTCCCATCTTCCCGCCTTCAGTCAAAGGTGATCGATTCATCCTCACTATCACCGACTACTTTTCAAAGTGGGCTGAAGCCATTCCGCTTAAAGAAGTAAAGACGAACAACGTCATCAACTTTATCAAGCATCACGTCATATACCGACATGGCGTGCCGAGGCGGATCATTCATAACAACGGTCCGCAATTCATAAGCAACGCCTTCATCCGGTTCTGTGACAAGTTCAAGATCCAAGATGTTTCGTCAACACCTTATTACCCTGCCGCTAACGGATTAGCTGAGGCTTTCAACAAGACGATCATCAAGATCTTATCAAAACTTGTGAAAACCAACAAACGGGATTGGGACGATAAACTCGGCGAAGCGCTCTGGGCTTATCGTACTACCATACGCACACCCACGGGAGCTACTCCATATTCGTTGGTCTACGGATGCGAAGCTGTGCTACCGTTGGAGATTCAAATTCCCTCCCTTCGGATTGCTCTCGCAACAGAGATGATGACCGAAGAGCAGCATTAGAAGCGTCTCGAGGAACTCGAAAGGCTGGACGAAAAGCGCTTGGAAGCTCAACAACACATCGAGTTCTACCAGGCTAGGATATCCAGGGCTTTTGACAAAAGGGTTCGCCAAAGAAGCTTCAAAGAAGGAGACTTGGTCCTCGCTGTGCGCCGACCGATAATCCTCACCTCTAAGAAGAAAGGTAAATTCGAACCTAAGTGGGAAGGACCGTTTGTAATAGACACAGTCTATTCAAACGGTGCTTATCGCTTAATTTCTTTAGAGGGTAACAGGCAATTAATGCCAATAAATGGGAAGTTTTTGAAAAAGTACTATCCCTAGTACGTTCAGGACAACTCATTTATCGGGAAGTTCCTTAAAGAATATTACACTTAATATTCTAGAGGATAACCCAATTTTATTTTTACCACCAAAATCCCTCACTGATCAATTTCAATTGACAGTGGGTCCACCATCTAGGTTCGCTCTGAGTTCGGAGTCGCGTTTTTATGAACGAAAGAACTCCATTTCTTTTCTCTTGGGTTCAACTGTTTTTATGGTTGTAACTCAAGTTGAAATTTCTCTTCGATAAACGAAGAACTCATCTTTCGATCTGATAACCAATCCTATAAAAGGTAAGTTTATCTAGATCTTCCAGATTCTCGAAGTGGAGATCCCACTTCTAGTTTCTTTCTTGCACTGGAAATAGAATATAAAATTCTTCCTTTCCAGAATCAAGGAATAGAATATAAAATTCTTCCTTCCTTGTTCGGGGAATAGAATATAAAATTCTTCCTTCCCACACCAACTCCTTTTCCAAAGTTTACCAATTTAGGATTCATCCTAGGTATTTTATCCCGAAACCTAAGCAGGGATAAGTCTGCGCCTAACACGCGCTGCCGGTTTAGTCTTTTTCCGATTGAAAAAGACACCAGAGTTCGATTCTGGGGTATTTTACCCGGAAACCTAAGTAAGGATAAGTCCGTGCCTAACACGCGCGGCCGGTTAGTTCTTAACCGTTAAAAAAGAACACCCGTCCGCATATTCAACATTGTGGCAGGTTGTTATTAATAACACCGAAATCCATGCCTCACACGCATGGGGAATTTCATCCTGAATCCTAAGAAAGGATATGTCGATGCCTAACACGCGTCGCCGGTTTGATCTTTACCCGTAGAAAAAGATACCAGAGTCTGACTCTGGGGACCTTTATCCCAAAGCCTAAACAGGGATAAGCCAACGTCTAATACACGTTGCTGGGTAGCCTATTCCCATAACAATGGCAAAGCCTACATATTCAAAGTTGTAGCACAAAGTCTAAGGGAGTTCATTCCTTTAGCGCAACGTTACATGCGGAACGGATTAAAACAATCCGCATGTAAGCCCGACTCAAACGGTAGTCAGTAAGAGCACATCAAATCCGTTGAAGGCTGAGGATTTGCCAAAAATCCTAAGTCAATGTCTCATACACGTTGCTGTTTAGTCTTTTCACAGGAGAAAGATGAAGTCTACGTATTCAATGTCGTAGCACTAAAAGAGTTGACTCTTTTAGCTTAACGTCATGTGCGGAACGGATCTAAACAATCCGCACGCTAGCCCGACTCAAACGGTAGTCGGTAAAGGCTAATCAAATCCGTTAGAGGCTGGGGGTTAGCCAAAAATCCTAAAGCCAACACCTAACACGTGTCGCCGGGTAGCCTATTCCCGTAACAATGGCGAAGTCTATGTATTCGACATCATAGCACGAAGTCTCAGAGAATTCAATCTCTGAGCGCAACGTTACATGCGAGCGGATTTAAACAAATCGCATGCTAGCCCGACTCAAACGGTAGTCGGTAAAGGCGTATCAAACCCGTTGATGGCTGAGGGTTTGCCAAAAATCCTATGAGTATTGTGGTCAATCATTTCAAACGGAATGACGAATCATAATAAAGATAAAAAAAAAGAGATTCACTAAAAGAGTCAAAAGTCAAAGTACACAGCAGATAAAATCAAACATCAAGCCCGTGGCTAAAAATCTGCTGACTGAACATAGACAGCTTATCATCATAAGCTTGGCTAAGCTCAGCCCTAATGGACTCCTCAGTAGCGGTCGAAGTCTTCGCAGCAGTCTCCTCTGTCTCGATCAGCTTCTGCTTCAAAGACTTCAACTCATCGGACAGAGCCGTGCAGGTCTGCTGGTCCTGTGCCTGCGTCATCTGAAGAACATCAAAAGTCTCTTCCTTTTCACGGAGTGCTCTTCTGAGCTGGTCTATCTCGGCCGCACAAGAAGTGAGAGAAGAATCGAGCTCGGCAAGTGAAGATAACCTGGTAGCCAAGCCGGTCTCAACTCGAGCTACTCGGTCCCGCTGCACCTGAACCTCAAGACTGGCGAGAAGCTGAGTCTCGCGTAGTGACTGTAAACGAGTCTGCTCAGCAGCAATGAAGGAAGAAGCACCGGTATCTCGAAGCTCACGAAACATCTGAAGCTCACGCTCTAAGCAGTCGAGATCGTCAACTATGGCCTTCGCCAAATCTAGGTATCCTGACTCCCTTATTAAATTGATTCTGGAATCAAGGAAAGGTTTGAACTGGTGAAGGGAAAGTCCACTGTGGAAGAGCTTGCCAATCATAGCCTTCACAAAGGAGAAGAAGGAGCGAACTTCTAGGCAAATAACGATCTTGTCGGGATCGTCGTCAGATAACAACTCCCTCACTAGGTCATGAAGATGGGAAGAGCGCCCTGCACAAAAAGGAGAGAAGTCTGTTAAAAGTCCTAATAAGACAAAGGAATAGCACTCATCGATGAGTTGACTTATACCTCCTTCCCCTTGAGACGCTGGGGGTAGTGGAGGTGTAACGGCTGTAGGTGCATCAACTGGTATAGTTGGTCTCACAGCCGGCTCAACAGGGTCTTTCTCAACAAAAGCTCCTGCCAGATTCAAAACGAAATTCGCAGAGGCATTACATTATAGCTGCATTAGTCAAGATTGGCTAGTCCTATAATTAACTCAGAAAGAAGCACATACCTTCAAAGGAACCGTCCTCAGGGTTTTCAGCGAAGGCGGGCTCAGAAAACATATCCCCAGGTAACTGGTCGTCGATCTGAGGAGAGCTATATATATAGCGCATCATGGGAGTGTCCGCAAACAAGCTTCCCTCGTCGAAGTCATCGATGGAGAAATCTGACATAAAAGAATATCAGTGCCAAAGAAAAGTGAAGAGACTACGAATGATGGAAATGAGTTACCTCTCACGGGTGCATCGGCCTCTTCATTTCCAGGATTCGCCTCCTGCAAATTATCTGAAGAAGCAAGAGGTAGAGGACAGTTAGAGGGTACACAAATTCATTTGGTGTATCATCTAAAGAAATACGTTGTCAGTGTTAGATGTACCTTGATTTACGGAATCGGGTCCTACATTGCCCTCCTTTCCAATATCAGCAACCCCTATGGGCCTCTCTACAGGGGGTAGCGGATCAGACTCATCGGGAGATATGGGGATTGGATCAGGACTCACCTCATGCTCCTCACGCGCTCCTATATAGAGAGGGAGAAGTATAAGTCAATGCGCTGAGTAACCAGAGGAATAGTTCTCAGGATAAATGTTACCTCCATCACTGGCAGGATCATCACCAGCTAGGTCCATATCGGAAGCTCGGGAAGCTGCAGGCAGCTTACGGACTAACCTCTTCCGCCTAGCAGTGGGGATCGAAGGTTTCGCCCGAGGAGGAGGATAGAACTCTTCATCATGATCAGCTGTAGTCCCTGAAACATTGAACTATAGTCAGTTTCAATACTTCTAGAAAATAGAAGGAAAAGATGAATAGCAAACCTCGCTCAGAAGAGTCATCACAATCTTCGGGATCTCCGCCGGAAGCCTCATCTGTAGAATGGAATGACCTATGGCCCTCTTCATCAAGTCGGCGAGTCTTATTCTGTGTCCTCTGTGATCGAGCTTTCTCCCGAATCCTGTGCGAGTCAACCCGAGAAGCTTCCTCAGCCTCTAGCTCCGCAATCGGCTTCACAGGGATAGTCTTGTTGGCTGCTAATAACCACTTGCAGCTCAAGAAGGTGAGATTCAACTGCCGATCAATACTCGGGAGGCTGAACTTAGCGCCGGTACAGCCAGTCACGGTCCACAACCATGCACGAAGACCGTCCACCAAACCACTATGGGTCCGAAGCTGCTGGCGAGGATTCCCAATGTAAAGCTGATCGTATCCAAACTGGCGAGCAAATCGGCAGGGTAGATATGGCTCTATGAAGCACTCATTCTTCACCCGGAAAGTCAGATAGCCGGTCCTGATGTTCACCAGCCAATTAAAGCAGCCAATGTCTAAGTGGGTCCGATTTTCTCTCGGCCTCTCATCGTCTGACAAGCACTCGCCATATCGACCGGAGAACTGCGGAAAACAAGTGGAGAATGCCCAACACTTGTGGACCTGCAGCTGCTGTCGGACATCAGAAAACCCGCGGCCTTCCCACCTACCATTTTCAAGCAACTGCAGCAGGGGAACAGAGTGATCTATGGCGTTCGGCACCGACATCATGTCCGGACGGTGAAGGACGAACCAGGCCATCAAATAAGCGTACGGAAGCTCTACCTTAAGCGTGGGAATCTGACCTGGCAAATCGGTCTCCTTCCGTGTGAACGTACTGGAAAGCTGTCGAAGTCCTCGGTGAATGTTAGCCACCATCACCGGAAGAAGTGAGAGTTCCTTCTTGTATGCGAGCTGAACTGCTGGGAAAAGTACCTCCAAGGGCAAGGCGTCCCCAGACTGGTATGGAACCACGCACTTCTTCAACCAGATAGCAAGAAAGCCGGCAAGAAGAGTCATCGGCTGAATCGGTGTGGTCGCATGCCATAAGAAAGATCTGAACTTGGTCTTCGCAGGAAAGCCACCCTCAGGACTGCTGGTGGTATAGGAATGAGCATCAATCTTCTTCAGTAGATGGTTCACCTCTGAAGGAATGAGTGGGGCCAACTCACAAATATCCTCGCCAGAGCTGCTCTCCAAGTTCTTGAACAAATAGTTCGCGAACTGCTTCAGACTCACAGAGGCCTTCGTCCTCTTGGCTAAAGGCTCAGACTGCGCCAAAGCGATATGGTAATAGCAAGTGAGATCCCATAGAGTCTCGTAACGGTCGGGCATGCGATCCTTCAGCTGACTCAACTCATGACTGGAAGGGAAATACTCCTGGTATAACATCTGCCCCATGGTCAAGCCAGAAATCCTATGCATCTCATGAAGAGTCAAGCCCAACTCCCCCTGACGGGTCAGAAAAGTGTTCGAGTCTGGATTGTACAACTCGAACAAAGCACAGAAATGTCTCAAACTGACAGGCAGGCCATACATGGTGGCACGAACGGCGGTATATAAACCGCAAGCGTGCAACTCCTCGCCCCAGCGGCTCAAGACGTATGTCGTCATGCGACTCCACCAAGACTTGTCCGAAGAGTGGACCCAACCATAAATCCTGTGACGAGTCGCAGGCATCTCCCGTCCTAGGGCAGCGAGGCGATTCCTCCAAGTCGAAGCAGTGGCGAGAAACTCGTTACGCGGTGGTGCATCCAGTCCCAACACTCCGGGATGCAATCCGGTGATGTGACTCCTGCTTGAACCAGGAGCTGCCTGATGGGTGATATAGCCGCAATGTACGCTCTCATGATCCACTGTCAAACGCCACGACATCTCGCGCGTCACGGCCTGACACCTGAGTTCAGTCAACGAGCGATGTCGAGGAATTTCCGGCAAGTATATGAAGCCACCGCCGGTCTTGTGAAGCCACTGCTCAGCGTCAATGAACACGGCTTCTGGGTCATCGACAGAATCACCAAATAGGAAATCGCTCTTCCGGAGAGGCTGGGTAGAGCTGGCGTCCTTCACAAAAGGAGCATCTGTGATCAGCTGGCGAATAGCTCGATGACCACCCTCCCTCACCACCTGTGCAACCTCAGTCGACGTGCCCGAAGCAAACTGAGGAGTAGCTGGAAAAGGGGAAGGATTGTCAGAGGTCGAGTAATGCTCGCCACGACGCCCATAGACTGCGTGGGCTGAGAACGATCCAGAAGGGTACCCCACTGCAGAATAGACGATTAAACACGGATTAGTCTCGGTTATAAAAGGAAATTGAACTCATCTTACAAATAGTTAAGATAGAGTCATTGCCTTATAAAGGGTGAGACGATTTGGCCACATTGTGCAATTACAACACAGGGTATGTCAACAACATATCCCTGCCTTATAAAGCGCAATGTAGCGTCAAATCGCCCCCTTTAATTTTGAGATATGGTTTTGACCAAGCAAAACATATCTTTGAAGCGTCGATCCTCACCAACGAGAATCAAGGCTCTTCCCGATTGCCTCGCCAAGGAGAACAACGTGGGGTAAACAGGGACCAATTCGCAAATTCTCAGAAAAAAAGGGGTTAATTTGCAAAATTCCCAAAAATGCCAAAGCGTCGATCCTCACCAAGGAGAATCAAGGCTCTTCCCGATTGCCTCGCCAAGGAGAACAACGTGGGGTAAAAAGGACCAATTTACAAATTTTTAAGAAAAAAGGACTAATTTGTAAATTTCCAAATATTGCCAAAAATAGCTCACCGGCGTAGGAAGGCGGCGCACCATCAGCTGACATGGCAGGGGAACGACCTCTCAAAGAACGCGGCATGACGAGCTGCAAAATAAATCAAAAGAAGTCAGATCTAGAAAAAAGATCACCTTTTTATCAGATCTACACCCCTAAAAAGATTAAATCGAGGCTTTAAATCACACCCTCGACCCTCATATATGATCCCACAAATGCATAAATTAAATTGAGCATAAAAATGATCATAATTGTGGGAGATTTACCTGAAGAAAGGCTAGAGATCCAACAAAAATGAGACCTTTTTGGAAACTCTCAGCACGCGCTCGAGGGGCCTGAAAGAAATTCTAAAAAAATTGGATTTTTGAGGGATTTTTCAGTCCAAGGTCAAAAGGAAGCCTAGATCCAGGACAACTATCAAAGTTTCGAGGAGAAAAGACGCTCGAGGGAAGAGAAAAAATCAAAAAGAGGACAAGAGGGGGCCGGCCCTAGAGAGGAGGAAGAAAAGAAAAGAAAAAAGAGAAAAAAGCCTCTTTTATAGCCTTGAACCAGATCTGGTTGAACCAGACCAGACCAGGCTGGACCAGACCAAGCCAGAGTGGACCAGACCTAGCCAGAATGAGCCCAAATTGAGCCTGAATAAGCCAAATTGAGCCAGATTGAACCTGGCTGGACCAGACCAAGCCAGAGTGGATCAGACTAAGCCAGAATGAGCCAAATTGAGTCTGAATGGACCAGATTGGACCAGTTTGAACCAATTTCGAACCAGTTTGAACCAAATTCGAACCAGAATTCAAATTGGAGCTGGATTAAGCATCGAAATGACTTCAGATCAACCTACGGTTCAGTTCCTCACCTATTTAATCCCTCTCTCACATATTTGGAAGGGTTGGAAAGATTTTGAGCCCAAATACTGCCTTTTTTGGCTCATTTTCAAGCCGGTTCAGCTCATTTTGGGCACGGAAATACTCCAATAAGGTATACGAGTATAAACTATTCTCTATTTTTATTGAGAAGTTCCTGGAGAATATTCTTCTAAAAATATTCTTAAGGATAACTCAATAACACGACGCCGGACAACGCGTCTCAAAAGAAGACTCGACGCCGACAATCGAACGAAAGTTGCACGTTGAACCAACCAACAAAAGCTAATGATTGGAAAACTAGGAATCGACTTCAAGTTCAAATTCCGACGACGGTCAGACAATAAATGCAGCACCGAAATCCTCACAGGCTTTCTACAAAGCACTGAATGACCTGGTGGAATTGAAGGAAGCCAGAACAGAAGCTATTCCAAGGTCCCGTTATACCGACTCAAGGTTGGGACGATCACATCCAAAGTATTCCAGACTCTTCTATAAAAGAACGAGACTGAAACACTTTGGAGGGGGTATCTGTAGGCGTATAAAATTGCCTATAGGTCCCTTAGCTTAGCTCAGCACGATGATTCGACAAAACAACGGACATTCTAGCGGTGAGGCACGCAAGCAACGGAATACGTTCGCGTGCGGGACCAAACCAACGGTTCGGAAAGTTAACGAGTCGTCCAACAACAAAACGGACTTGAACTCAAACACCGAAGCGGAGCTACTGCCAAATGAAGATTCGGGGAATCGAATCAAGACCTGAACAAATCAACGAAGGGTCGAGGCGACAAGGCACACGAACAATGGAACACGTACGCACGTGGAATCGAACCAACGTTTCGGGGAATCACCGAGTCATCTAAACAAGAGTGAACTCGGTGATATAACGATCGAATCAAGACCAATCCCGGACTCGGACTCAGAAACGGATTAACTGCCATATTTGGAATCAAGTCAATGAGCCGATTCCAGAAGCCGAATCAAATCCGAACGACGGAGAACCGGAAACACCGGAAAACGACGAAACCAGCGCACCTGGGGGAACTCGGCGCGAACCGAACTACCCTAAGGTGGCTCGGCCCAAGCCGAGCCACCCTAGGGTGGCTCGGTGGCCGAGCCACCTCAGGGTGGCTCGGCCAAGGCCGAGCCACCCAGAGGTGGCTAGGCGCAGTTCTGTGCCAAAGGCACAGTTTTGAGTGCCTATAAATAGGCCTGGCACTCGTTCATTTGGGAGGACTTTTTCTGAAACTTCTGAAGAGCCGAAACTCTGCCGGATTGCGACCTCAACTCGGATTGCGAAGGCTTGATGACTTGGAAACTCAGATCTACGTGATACTACTCCGGATCTAAGCTTGGTTCTTAGATCCCGAGATTAGAGCGAGCGTTTCCTTGGTGAAACGATCCCTCTCGGCTACTATCTCCTTGGTGGGATAGTACCCGTTATAC